>VANL01000109.1:0-66880 GCA_006352455.1 Brachionus sp. 'Tiscar'
GCCCCGCCCGCCAAACGGCCCTCCCCAACCCCCTTGCCCCCCCCCTATGCCCCACAAGGAGCGAAAAAGGTTAAAAAAAAAAAAAAAAAAAAAAAAAAATCTTAAAGTAAAATATGGCTTAATAATTGAAATTTTTCATGAAATCATTTACTAAAAAATCTAAAATTAATAAGATTAAAAAGTCCTTGAATCAAAAAAAAAATTAAATACATTTTTGTACTTTTAATGATACATTTTCAAAATACTGATTAATGCCAAGAATTTTTTTTCTTGTAACACTTCATATTATTTTATAAGAAAATAGCTCATTTTGAAAAATCAGCAAAAAATGAAAAAAATCACATAATAAAATTAGAGTTATATTATTATTTTATAAAAATAAACATTGACGTAAACCTAAAATAATTTTAAATTATTTACAATAAAAATTTCTTGTTCATCCAGAAAATAATGTCAAAAATCAAAAAAATATAAATAAAACTTGAAATTTTTAATATGATTCAAAATTAAAATTAAAAATAAAAAATATAATTTGACTTTTTTTTTTAAATGCAAACTAAATTACTCTGTGTTTCTTGGCAAAATTTCAGAGAGCACTTCTTTTCTAATTTTTAAAATCTTTTTCATTAGAAACGAATCATTCAATATTTAGAGTGCAACTTTTGCTGTCTGAATTTAATTTAAAATAAAATCATCGTTTAACATTAACGCGTGTTAAGCTGTAATTTAAAACTGAAACAAGATTTTTACAACTAAGTATAAATGCTGTAATTTACAAGTTAGTGAACTAGAAGTAATATTTGAGAAGTTTAATAAAAATTTTATTTTACAAAATTTTAATTTGAAGCTTATAAATTTTGTTTAGATTGAAAAAAAATGTCTGGCCGTGGTAAAGGTGGAAAAGGTCTAGGAAAAGGAGGAGCTAAAAGACATAGAAAAGTATTACGTGATAACATCCAAGGAATAACAAAACCTGCAATTAGAAGATTGGCTCGTCGTGGCGGTGTCAAGCGTTTGTCTGGTCTAGTTTACGAAGAAACTCGTGGTGTCCTCAAAGTTTTCTTAGAAAACGTAATTAGAGATGCGGTCACTTATACTGAGCATGCTAAGCGCAAGACTGTCACTGCTATGGATGTTGTATATGCTTTAAAAAGACAAGGAAGAACCTTGTATGGTTTTGGCGGCTAATTTCTATATTTTAACAAGCTATGTGTAAATAATTTCAAAAAAGATTTGTTTAATTTTAAAATTAATTTGTTTTTAATACAAATGAAAAAATGATATAAATTTAAATTTGTCTAAGATTTGTTATATTTCGATAAATACTTAATATGTTAATAAAATATATAAATTAAATTAATTTTTTTACTTTATTTTAAATAAAAAGATACAAAAATTATTTAATGATATCATACATTATAATAAGCTTAAGTCAATGAAAGACCGTCAATGCTAGGTGTGCTTAACAAAAAAAAAATCAGACAAATTAAACGTCTTCATTTATATAGTCTCATTTTTCAGACTATTTTGAGACTTTTTTAACTGATCGGCAAGATCGAACTAAACAGTGTTTGAAAGCGTGTTTTTTCAAACAATTAATAACCGTATTTTCACTTAATTATGAAAGCATGCAGTGATATTTTATATTTAACCAGTCTAACACGAGGTTAGCTTCATTACAAAAAACGAAAAGAAATTTTCTATTTTAAATTTATTTCAACTAAATCAAAATAAAAATAAAATTTTTAAATCAAAATGGCCAGAACTAAGCAAACAGCACGTAAATCAACTGGTGGTAAAGCTCCACGTAAACAATTGGCGACAAAAGCCGCTCGAAAAAGCGCCCCAGCCACTGGTGGAGTCAAAAAACCTCACAGATACCGTCCTGGTACAGTAGCACTTCGTGAAATCCGTAAATACCAAAAGAGTACTGAGCTATTGATTCGTAAACTGCCATTTCAACGACTTGTAAGAGAAATAGCCCAAGATTTTAAAACAGATTTGCGTTTCCAATCGTCGGCTGTCGCTGCTCTGCAAGAAGCCAGTGAAGCTTACTTAGTAGGTCTATTCGAAGACACCAATTTGTGCGCCATTCACGCCAAACGTGTCACTATTATGCCTAAGGATATTCAATTGGCCCGACGAATTAGAGGAGAGCGTGCTTAAAGTCTTAATGATGTCAATTTTAAAAAATAAAAACTCTTATTTGTTGTAATCAAACTTTTTTAAAGTTAAATAACTAGTTTAGAAAATTAAAATCGATCTGAAAAATTTGTAAATTTTTGTTATAGATATTTTTTTCATCTAATGTGTTCAAATAAATGTGCTTTCAATAAGCCAATTAAATAAAATTTAAATAAAGATAAATTTTTTTTTTTTAGATTAACCTTTTACTAAGCTCTCAAATTAGACTTGGTACATTATTTCCTACAGCTGGTCAAATGCCCTTGGCTCCTCTTTTGCAATTTTATAGAGCTAACTCTACTAATTTTCATCAATTTCTACTAATTAAAATTCAGATCTGAGCTGTTCGCTGATCAAGATAAAACTGTAATATTTTTCTTTTGAAACCATTTCCTCACTATTCTGTCACGGTGACACGGAACATTGTCTTTCTGAAATATGAAGTCATCATCTTATCTCAACATATCCAATTATGTAAGTAAGCGTATTGTGAATCTCTGAACAAAATTTCTTCATATTTCGATAAAATTACTTAAATTAAATAAACTTAAAAAAATACTGCAACTTAGTGCAACTGGCTTTTTTGCACCTGTTTTACCTAAAATAATTTTTCTCATGTAATTAAAGACAAAAAATTAAGCATCAATAAAATTTAAATTGATTATTGATTTGGTTAACAAAGATGCAACAAAGTATTTTTTTAAGTTTATTTAATTTTAGTAAATTTTGATTCACAATAGGAAAAATTTTTGTTTTTAATGTTATTGAAATTCAAAATACCGAAGTAAGTTATTTCCTAAAACAAATATAAAAAAAATTTCTAGACTACAATTGATAATCCAGTACCAAATTCCAATAGAACCACTTGCTTGCTTTGTTCGCTTAATAATACAATCTTAATTACACTTCTCTGATGGAATCCATAACTTATCTGAATTTCTTTTTATTCTTTATTTTTTACTTAAATTAAATATTTCCATTTTTCAATAAGTTTTAAAATTAATTTAATTAATAAATATATAGCAAAAAATCAATGATATTTGCAAGAAATTTCAATTTTTGATACAAAAAAAATCTATATTACTATAACTAGTACTAAAGAATTTAAAGAAAAACGTAATTTATAGGTAATCATAATAAAATATTACGGCTTCAAATAAAAATGCGAAGCTTTTTAAATTTTAGTTTCATTTTAATTCAAAATTATGAATTTAAAGTTGAAAAAATTTCATAATTTTGTTTAGACGACACGAATATCTATTTTTATACTTTTTTTATTAAAAAAAAAATCAAGCATTTTCGATTGTTTTTGACTCATTGAAAAGAATAAAATTGAAAAATTTTCCTAATTAGATAAGACAAGGGCTCTTTTTATAATCCTCTAAATCCTTTCAAAATTTGGATATCGCACTAAACTATATTAAGCTATAGATCTACTATGATAAAATAATGCTAAAACATAGCAAAAAGACCCCTGGAAACAAAAAACGAGTAAGATACGGCCCAGTTAGATACGTAAACTTAAAATTTGACGAGGTAAAATGCCAGAATTTTTTCAAATTTTCCTTAAATAAATTTTTCATAGCCAATCTTTACAAATACATACCAAATTAGTGAACTATGTCCAAAATGCGGGGTTGTACGGTCAGGTCCTAATATAAATGAAGGGTAAATTATCACAATAATTAGATTTTTTATTTATTTTTTATTTAAGATGTAAAAATTGCTTGGTTCCGAAGCCTAATAGTACAGTGTTATTAAATAAAAGTGAATTCCTGTCCAGAGCAAAAAGAAGCATTCAAAATTTATGTGAAGTTGAACATGAAAAATCCATAGATTTCCAAAAATCAACTAATACCCAAAATTCGGTTTCAAATAAATGTGACATTCAAAAAATAAACAAAAATCATTCGAATGAAAATCTGTTTGATTCCAAAGTCAGTAAAAAACTTGAAGAAGATGATCAAAATGCTCTTTCTTCAAAACCCAAACTTCATTCAAATGACAAAATTAGCGTTTTGTCGTTCGATGATAAAATAAAGCTTTTGGAAAAAAATTTTCATCCGAGAGAGGTAAAACCGAGGACTGTACAAAATCATGAAGCTATGAAAACTGAAAACAAAAATGAATTTTTGATTAACAAGCAAGAGATGGTCCAAAAAAATCAAAATAAAAAGCGAATAGATAACGAATTATGTAAAGGTGAAAATGTAAAAAATAAAACTCCAAAAACAATTAGAAATTTGTTCAAAGATGTAGAAAATTTTGATCAGCCTGAGAAAAATTTAAATGATCTTGATAAAAAATCAATAGAGGAATTTGAAAGCAAATTAAAATTTTTTGAAAGTAAAAATTCTTCGATTTTAAGTTCGACACGGAGTTTGGAAAGTTTTGAGCCTAAGTCAATATTTATTGAAACTTGTCAAACTAACAGTGAAATAAAAAGCAAAGAATTTCCGGTCTATGGCTCAAACAAAAGTCTAAATCATTGTCATTTTAATATAGACAATTTAAATGATATACCAAAGATTCTAAGAAGCATTAGCAAGACTAATTTTGAATCCAGCTGTACAAATATTGATCAAGCTTCTGAAAATTTGACTAGAATAGACAAAAAATATTTAGCTGAAATAATCGTCCCTCTTGTAAAACCTAGAAAAAACATAGCCAAAATCACAAATGAGGTTTATTTTTTACTTGACTTATAAATTTTATCTAATTTTAAAATTAGAATATGAAAGAAAATATTGATACTCAACATCTTAATATTCGTCCAAAGGAAAGACAAAAAAATGAAATTGAAAAATATTCTGAATCATGTAATTTATGTAAAGCTTGTGCTAAAGTTATTAAGAGTGATTGTGTCGAAGCTGAGGGATTTTTTTGGCATCTGGACCATTTCTGTTGCTCCGAATGCAAGTGTTTATTAGCAGATAAAAAGTATTTAGTTTCAGATTCAAAATTTTTATGCCTAGTTTGCCATCAAACAAAATTTTTAAAAGTAAATTCAAAAATTAAAATTAAAAAATATTACTAAAAATTTATTTTAAATTAGATTTGCCAAACATGTAGACTTGGTATAGACACAATAGATACTAGATTTACATATGAAAAGCTACATTGGCATTCTAATCCAAATTGCTTTAAATGTTATAAATGCTGTAAAAATTTATGTGATGTACCATTTTTGATTAAAAAAAATAGACTTTTTTGTAGCATAAACTGTAAAAAAAATTTTTTCGACAATTAGAAGTAGATACAAAATTTACATAATTTTTCGATTAAATATTTAATTAAAATTTTTTGTATATTAATCCAGTATTTATAAACTTTTTTTTTATTTAACTAAATTTATATTAAATAAAAGTTTTTGTTAAATTTTTATTTTTAGCAAAGATTGATAACAAAAATTATGGATAAACACGACAAAATTGATATTTATTAAGTTTACCTTTTAAATTTAACCTTTTTTATTTATGTGAGATTAACATTGACTCTTTAAGGACAAGTTAAAACTAATTTTTTTCTATTTCTATAGAAACTTTTATTTTATCAATAGTTAAAATAATAAGGTAAAATATTTACTTGGTCAATTTAAAAATAATATAAAAACAAAATATTTATAAATCTATTAGGTAATGAATGAAATCACAAAAGCTCTATTTCGATAGTGCAACTTATTTTTTCCTTTAGGATTTTTTTTAATATTAAGATAAAAATTTAGAACAGACAAAATAAGAGTTCATTTTATTATTAAAATTTGGTAGTAATTCTTGAGAAATTCATATTTTTTAAATTAGTGTGATAATCCGGCTCGATAACTCAATTGAACTGGGGATTTTAAAAACTGGACAAACAACAAGCTAGGAAATATTCATAATTCAAGCGATCAACATAATAAATTTTTTGTAGCCGAGAGTTGATAAACTATATATACTAATAAACTATAAAATTCTTACCTTTCACGATTTAGAAGCTAAATAACTAAGAGAGACATTTAATTTTAGAAAAATTAAAAGACTAACCCATTTAAGATATGCATATATATGCAAAAAATATAAATATATATGTTTATACAAATGAATATATTAACTTTTAGTTGCTTTTAAATAATTTTTTTTTTAAAAAAAATTTTACGAATTTTTCAATTGAAATTATTTCGAAGCATATTTTATTGACAATTGTCTTAATGATTTAATGGTCATTAATAATTTAAAAAAAAAATTATGAATCAATTCTCAAATTTATATACAAATAAATTTATTAAGTCCGATTAACTAGTGAAATTTAAAAATCAATAATTTTTTAAAATAAAGTAAACAGAAATTCCTTAGACTCGAACAAAAATGGGCAAAATAATTTTTTTATCGTCAATTAGATTTTTTATAATAAAGCAAATCAATATTATTATTATATACAGATGAGTAGAATAATTTAAGCATTTATTTAAATTTTTACTCTTTTGTTATTATTCTCGGATAGCCTAAATAAATAGTGCATAGTGGTTTATATTTAAAATCTATTTAAATGGGCAGAATTTTATTCCAGCATGAAGTATCAGTTTACAATTTTTTTTAATAAATAAAATAACAATTTTTTTTAAAGGTATTTTGACTTTTATCTTTAAGCTAGACTTAAGTTTGGTTATCATAAAAAATCTAAGCTTTTTAAATTTTTTATTATCTAACAAAAATACAAAAATTTAAAAAGCTTTTTGAATTTTTTTTCACTTTTATTAAATTTATAAATATTCGTTCGGTAATTAATGAAATCTTATGAAATAACTTGTGTCATTTAAAAAGTAAAAATTAGGAAGCTTATTTTTAATTATTTTAGTCAAAAAAAAATCGTAAGATTTCTATGAAAATAAGAAATTTTTTTAATTTGATTTTTTTTACTAATCAAGAACAGAATTTTATTTATAAAAAGTGAAAACTTCTGTAGCTAGAGCAATAAAACCTGATTCAAGTCAGAATAATTTGGAGAAAAAGTTTCGGCCAGATAAAAAAAAAAGAATTTGTTTGAAAAAGCCATTCAAAATTTGACAAGTTGATTTAGATTTTATTCAGATGCGAAAATATGCTTGGTTTGAATAAACACCGGATATTTTCTTTTGTTCAAAAGGGTATATGTGTCACCTTTAAGATTTTTTTTTTCTATTTTGAGGTTAATAATCTCAAAATATTTTGTACAATTTTGCTATTTCAACTCATACTAGGCAAATTTGCTCTCTCAAATTTCGCCTAATTCATCGTAATTGAATACGATTATAAATTTTAATATTTTATTCTAGAGGATTTAGCTGATTAGCTTAAACGCTACCTAGCTAATTTAAAAGAGATACAGTTAAACTTCTAATTTATCTCTTAGATACGAACGACTTTATGCTAATGATGAAAAGATAAGCTTATTTTTTAAATATTCAAAACTTAAGGCATGCTTAATATTTATTTGCTCAGGAGACCATATTGCCTATGGACATATCTAATTTGCTCAGCTATTTAATAAATTTGTCAAATATTGACATGTTAAATTTTTTTGTTCAAAATTTAGAGATAAAAATATGCTTGGACAAGTGATTAGCTTTCGAATTTAGCGAAAAAAATTGCCAAAATGAAATCATTAAAGAACAAGTTTGAAAAAAATTTCTCAAATGGGCTACCAAGCGAACAAGTAGACACTTCTGTAATGAATCAAGGTGCAAAAAAAATCGCTTTTTTTAACAAAAAATTTGACTATGAAACCCAAGAGGAAGCAGATGGAACTAATAAATACGACTCAGATACTGACGAGTTCGAAATGGTAGGCAAAGTAAAAAATGATTCGAAGAGCTTTGGTAAAAAATTGAGCTCCAAGTACAAAAAAAGAGACACCAAGCGAGAAATTTCAACTGTGAAAAAGGAAATATTGAAAAATCAATCTGATTCAGTAAGCTCAAGTGAGAGCGGATTTGGCACAGTTGATGATGATTTGAAAAATGACAAACCAAATTCAGAACTAACAATGGTAGCAAGTCAAAGCAGTGTTAAATTGGAACCGAGTGAAAATTTACTCGGGCTAAACATGCCAAATTCGGCTGACTGTGAGAAAAGCTCGAATCTAACACAGATCAGCTTTCCGATACTTCAGCCACCTAAACTTGCCGTCTACGAGCTGAACCGTTCAGATGACATCGTCAATATTCTCAATGATAATTCATCAATTAACTCATCTACCTCATCGAACCGAAAATCGAATTGTTTGACAAGATTTTTAGAAAAAATTTATGATTTTTTGTGTTCGTGTTTTTGCTGCTATACTTCAAATCCACATCACAATCAACCAATATTTTGCTCTTGGCTAACAATTTTTTGCTGCTGTTGTCCACTATTGGGTGGTATTTCACTTCTTTTAAACTATAGATCAAAACAATACAAAAACAAGCAAAAATACGAATTGGCTGATAGATATTCGGGCTATGCCGAAAAACTCAACATTGCTGCTTTAATCTTTGGAGTTATTTTTTATGCAATTGGATTTTTTATTCTTACACTAGTGCTGTTTATTTATTGGAAAGTGAATCATTTTTAGATAAAATTTTTCTCAAATTTTAAAAAAATTTGATACAACAGAATAGAAATATTTTTTCTGTTTATTCAAGCAAAAAAAATTTCATGTTTTTTTCTTAACAAATTGCATGATTTAATATTTCTTTAATTTACCACTGGGTTTTTTTTTTAATACAATTGTGTATTTTACTTTGTTATTTTTAGTAATTTGACTATTAATTAATTGATTATTTAAATAAAATAAAATAATGTTTTTTTTACCCTTAGCTTTAATCTTTTCTAATATTTTATCAAAATTCAGTATACACCAACAGATAACTCTCAATAACTTTCAATAAAATTTTCAAAAATTGTCCAACCAACCATTTGAGCACCTTAATTCTATTCCTAATTCATTTGTTTGTATTCAAACGGTATTATATGATTCTGTTGCCTATAATTTTACCACTAAAATTAAGGCATTGAGAAATTTAGTACAAAAACAAAACAAAATATTAGAAGCATCAAAGATTTAATTTGAAGCGATCAAAACATGTTCTTTAAATTGTAGCACCTGGTACATTCTTTGTACCACTAATAAACTTTGCAACAGATCTATAAAATTCAGAATTTTATTAAAAAAAGAAATGACTGTGATTTTAGGATTTTTACTTCAACTTTAAGTGGTGGTACAAACGATGTACCAGTTGCTACAATTTAAAGAACATGTTTTGATCGGTCCAAATTAAATCTCTGATGCTTTTAATATTTTGTTTTGTTTTTGTACTAAATTTCTCAATGCCTAAAATTAGCTCCTATAATTCTCTTTTAGTTTCTAAAAATGAAATTTTTAATTGTATCGGTTTGGTTTTGGTGTTGATTGAACATTTTTGAAATATTCTCTAAAGCCAGCTATATATAGGAATAAAATAATTTATAATATAGGCTTTTAATAACTTTATTTAAATCTATAATAATGAAAGTGGCCACTCTAAATGACCAAAAGAATACATAAATAAATTGAATAAATGAAGAACTTTTTGTGCAAACATCTAAAGCTTATTCAGGATGTGGACTTTCAAACTCTGTTTATTTAAGTGTTATCGTTTCTTTATCAAAAAATATAAATTACGTATTTGACTTGGTATCTTATTGGCTTTGGAAACCGCTGATGAGCATTGTATGTTCCATTTTATTTCATTTGAAACTAAATCACCAAGATCCCTTTCGTTAAAAGTTTCTATGAGGTTGATCTAACCGTTTATAATGTAACTAATTTTATTTCTATGCACACAAATGAACAATGTTTTAGTAGACCATCTTGCTGTCTAATTGTTTAGTTCAAAAAGATCATCCTGAAGTTTAGTAGATCTTCAATCGTTCTTATTAAACACAAGTAACTTTTTTAAGTCATCTGCATATAAAACACATGGACTATTATTAAATCTAATATATTATTCAAATAGATTATACAACAGCAAAGAGAATTGACAAAATAGTTAAAACCGGTCCTTTAGGAACACCGCATGTAACTTCTTCCTTCTTGGCACTTAATTTTCCACGAACAATTATTTGTTTTTTTATCTATGAAATACTATTACATCCATTCATATTTCAATCAAGTGACTTTATCAATAAAATAAATTAAATTTGTGGTACATGATTTCCCTGGTAAGAAAATGTGTTGTTTTTTCTTAATTAGCTTGTTAACAAATAAAAAAATCATCATATCGTCTTAAAAATTTTCTCCATTATCTTTGCAACAACTGACCTTAAGGAGTTGGTCTGTAATTTGTAAATTTCTTATATTCGTTATAATTCTACTTGACTTTATTAATTTTTAATTCGTTATTTAACCTATTTACAGTATATAAAGAGTTCCAAGTCATTGATTGTTTTATATCAAAAAATTATCAACAATAATTCAAATATATAGTTACGATTTATTAAAATATAAAACTAATTTAATTTTTTTTTTCAAATAGTTGAATTTTCGAAGACAAAATAACCATTTGAGTGAAAAACAAACTCAAGCTAGGAAAAAATATACAACAAAAAAGCAAAAGGTTGAAAATAACAAAGAGCAAATGTCAAACGAGTCCTTTTTTTAAGCTTATCAATTTCAAAAATAAATTAATTTTTTTTAAATTCATTTTATTCATATTTTTGTTTCATAATTATATAAATCTTACTTTTAGGTTAAATCTTAGTTATAACGTAGAAATTTTAAAATGTAGAATACCACACTTATGTAATATATTAGATTAAAATCTTACATATACATTTACAAGATTTAAAACCAAGATAAATGTATTTAGATAACTTCTATCAAAAGAATACTTTAAAAAAATGAAATAATTAAAGAAATAAATGATATAATTTAATATTAGCTTTAAAATTTTATTTTATTTTTAAATCTGTTTGTAAAAAGTTCCAAAATTTAGAGGATACATGATATTATATTCATCAAACATGATCATTAATTTAATCTAAAAAAATTTCATGAGACGACTAAAAATATTCCGATTTTGGCAGCTATTTGGGTATTCTATTCGGAATAATGCGAATAAAAATTTAAAAATTTGTTAACTTTTTAAAAATATTTCAAATTCATTATTACTTACTTAATTAAAACATAATTATAATAAAAAATTCAGCTTGTATCTTTTTATTTTTATTAAAAAATGATCAAAATACCTGAAGATCATCTAAACAAGTCTATTGACAGGCAAACATTTTCTGAAGGTGCTACCAAATTAATAACCAGACTTAACTATACAAGTAGAAGTGTTAAAATTTAGCCACACTTTAAAAACTAAAATCTATGTTATGTTAAGAATCGCTGGATGATTGCTTTAGATTCTTTATCGGAGAAGTCCAAGTCGGTCTAATTGTCTCCAAATTAGCCCACCAATTGCTTAATTATCCGGAAATATTTACATTTACAGATAAAAAGTAATTGTTCAATTTAATTAAAATATCTCCTTAAGAAAAAATTTTAACTTAAGATGCATACTAAATCCTAAATTTAAAACATTAAAAGAACGTACTGATTCGGTACAAAAAGTTCTTCTAGAATTAAGATCACAGAACGTTCTCAAAGTTCTAAATGGCTGGAGAGACGAGCACTATTTTGTTAGACAAAGCTTTAATACAGAGCCTTTAATGAGCTTAGAAAGAGCGGCTGCTCATATATTCGGTATCAAAGCTTACGGATGTCATATTAATGGTTACATAAAAAAAGATAGTGAATATTTTATTTGGATAGCTCGCAGATCAAAAACAAAACAAACATATCCATACATGTTGGATAATTTTGTAAAATATTATCTTTTCAAAAAAGAAAAAATTATTTAAAAATTATTTAAAGGTTGCTGGTGGTCTGACTGCAGGCCTCGGGGTGATTGAATGTGCCAAAAAGGAACTTGAAGAAGAAGCCGGTCTGCCTATCGAATTGTGCTCCAAATTAAGATCGGTAGATGCAATTAGCTACTGTTTTGAGAATGATATGGGCATCCATATGGAAGGAGAATTCATTTTCGATCTAAAATTGCCAAATGATTTTGTGCCAAAAAATCAGGATGGAGAAGTAGATAGCTTTTATTTAATGAATATCAATCAAGTAAAATTTAAAGATTTTAATTCGAATATTTTATTTTTTTCTAAATTGAAAAAAAAGGTAAAAAATGCTATCATAAGCGATGAATTCAAATTGAATAGTGCTATTGTCACTCTTAATTTTCTAATGAGAAAAAGTCTAGTTAGTCCAGAAGATTGTAAGATAGACAAAATTTAAAATATTTTAAGCTTTTTTTAATTTTTAAGTGACGAATTATTACGAAATATTGGAAAGTATTCACAAACCGGGACTTTAAATTTTTTTTCTATTAATAGATGTTTATTTTAGTAATAAAAAATTTCTACAGAATTAGCTTTTTTTTGCGTATTTCCTTTGCTCTTTCCACAATTTCTTTTATTTCCACATTGTTTGGATAATTTTGCAATATTCTTATATTGGTTGAAAAATCTCCTTTTAGCAACTGCTCTCTTTGAATGAGAATCATTGCACAGCAAACATGTATTAGTAAATCAAGTGTTTGTTTGTCTGCAAATAACACATCCCATAGTGAAATGACCTCTTTTGGAAAAAATATATTTTGTTTATTTGCAATAATAATTGTACAGTACCTGGTAACTTAAATTCTTGTGATAAAAGAAGTGTGATCCATCTGAAAGCGAAAAATTCCGGTTTCAAACTCTGCTTTTCTAAAACAGTGTAAACAGCCTGATCATTTAAACGAAGCAAGTTGTACAAACGCTTCATATTAGCAGCTTATAGAATAAAAAATTATTTTTTTTTTCAGCAGTTTCTTAAAATTACCTATTCCTATTTGAGTATTGTCAAGAACTAGCTCAAAATTTTCTCTAATGCCTTCAAGACCCATCAAATTATTAAAACAAAAAAAGCAATCAGCTTCAGCATATCCTTCAAGAATATTCTATAAATTTTTAGGTTGATTTTTTTTTCTTTTGAAATTTACTTCTCCATTCTATATCGGGATCATTGGCAAATATGTAGTAAATTGGACCCAACACTTCATTCATTCCTTGAACATATGAACATCCTCTATTCAGCTTAGCATAAATAAATAAAATCCTCTCAATAATTTCCCAGTGTGCTTCCTGTCCGTCTGGCAAATAAGCATACTCGTCTTGTTCTTCTTTAATTTTTTTTGAGTCAGACTTATAGTTGGTAAATCCAAGTCGGTGTCTGCTAACCTCATCGGCTTTTAGCTGAGTTTTGGCAACTCGTTTACGCAAGCTTTGGTAAATTTCCGCGTCTTGAACATTTTTTATTTCTTCACATGGAAATTCAGTCGGTTTTTGAAAAAAAAATAAATCTGGACACAATCGACGAACATCCTTGTCTATTTGAACTAGAACTTCATTGTCTTTAAAATACGAGCTCCATTCGCTCTCAGGATTGCAATTCAAAGGCTGAAAAATTCAAGTAATTATTAATCAAATTAATGGAAAAAATTGTCTTGAAATTACATGGTCTATTTCGCAATTTTCGTTTTTGTTGTATCCAGGCCGTATTATCATTTCACGAACAAAATTGCTGTATTCATCTCTTGAATAAATAACAATGAGAATTTTAAAATTTAGTTATTTTTAAAAACCTTCTTTTTTTTAAAATATCAGCCCATTGATTTCGGCTTGGAGGTAAATAATTGAGTAAAATTTTCCAAATTAGACTTCTAAATCCGCCTTCGTTAGGACAGCCTAAATCGACCAAAATTAAAATAGATTTAACAATTATTTTCCATCTTATTTACTCTGAGAACTAATTTCTCTAAGTCTTTTCAAATCAATTTGGTCTTTATTAAGCAAACTCTTAACTTCTTCAAGTCTTAATAAATTTTTTAACATACAACAGACAAAAAAATCAAGACTTGACTTACCTTTCTTTATACTTTTCCATTTTGGAATTTTCTAAAATAGTCCCAGAAAAAAAATTATTAAACTGTTCTTTAAAAAGACATTTTTTTCTAAAAAATTTCAAATTATTTATTGAATCTAAATAAATTAAATTAAAAAAAAATTGATTTTTTCGTTTAAAAACTATACGAGAAATTAATTAGAGCTAAATATCATGTGACTGCTAAAACAATGCTTAGTTTTATACGATATTATTAAAAAAGAAAATTTAAATGATTCGATTAAATTGTCATCATAAATCTAATTTTGAATTTATTATGCTTAATTTTAAGATTTTTTTTTTAATTATTTACTTTTTAAATTTAAAATATTGAAAATAAATCATAAGACAAAAAAAAAGACTTTTCTGAAATATTGCATGTATTGAATTCTTTAAAAAAACAAACTTGTATTTTTGGAAATATTCAAATATTCTGGGAGATTATTCCAAATTAGACAATTTTTTGATTTTTTGGTAAGTTCATTTTTCTAATTTAAATCAATTATTTCCATTTCAAGTACTTAAATTTAACAATCTATTTCTACATCAAAGCGACAAAAAAAATCAGAAATTATTTAATAAAAAATTTCATCAATTTAGATAAATAATCAATTTATTATAATTTGTTTCATTGCTAAAATTTAAAAAGAATTATTTTCAATTATAGTATAAAAGCTTTTTTGATATAATTAAGACTAAAAATCAATAAAATTGAATTCAGCGAAAATTTTCTTAATATTATTTAATTATTAAAATTTTAATAATTAAATAATTTATTTTTTCCTGTTATTTTGTCCCATATTTCAAAAGATTAATTTTATTTTAATTTAAAAATCGTTTAAATTTTTTTTATAAAATATTTTAATAAATTTTATTTTAATTTAAAATCTAGTGCATTTGGAAAATTGATTAATAGCATGTTTGTAAGGAGCTTTTTAAGTTCCAAAATTTCCTCGTTGTTTAGCAAGCATGTGCACCATGTAAAAATGCTTCAAAATTCGCCAATTTTTTTGTCGAACTTAAAAAGAAACTTAACTATTGAAGTAAATTTACTTGAAACAACAACAAAAAAATTGATTAATTGTTATGGTGATTCTGAAGATTATATAAAAAGTCTTATCAATGAAAAGAAAAAATTAACTGAAATCTTAAACAGTGAAAATGAGTTTAGTGCCAGTAAACAAGAGCAATTCCAGCGACTTAACTATTTAAGTGAAGTAGCTGAACTCTTTGACCGAATAAACTCGAATGTAAGCGAATTTTTAGAATTGAAGGAAATGCTGAATGAAGAAATGGCCGAAATGGCTCAAATGATTCAAAACGATCTAGTTCGTTTGGATGATCAAATCTTCCAAGATAAAAAAAATATTCTAAAATTGCTTATACCCAGAGAAAATGAAGACAAAGAGGATGCTATTATGGAGCTAAGTGCCGGCGTTGGTGGACAAGAATCGCGCATATTTTGCAGTGAACTTTTTGAAATGTACAAATCCTATGCTGATAAGAAAAACTGGTCATTTAATCCCGTAAAAATTGACACGGATGTTACCGAATGGGGCGAATTGATGAGACAAGCTAGAATAGAGATAAGTGGAATTTCCGTTTTTGAATATTTAAAATTTGAATCAGGAGTGCACAGAGTGCAGAGGGTGCCTAAAACAGAAGCAAAGGGAAGAATACATACATCTACAATTGGTGTTGTAGTTAGCCCCAAACCAAACGAAATCAAAATAGAGCTTAATCCAAAGGATCTGAAGATAGAAACAAAAACTTCAGGTGGACCTGGTGGACAACATGCCAACAAAATTGAGACTGCTGTCAGAATTTTACACATACCTAGTGGAATAGTAATTTATAATGATGAAGAACGTCAAATGCTTCAAAATAAAGCAAGGGCTCTCGAAAATCTAAAACAAAAACTGTACCAAAAAGCCTTTGAAGATGAGCTAAATAGGAGGCAAGCAAACAGGAAAATGCAGATCGGCTCTTCATCTAGAAGTGAGCGAATAAGAACGTATAACTTCATTCAAGATCGAATAACTGATCATAGACTTGATGAGAATTTTGTCGGTATTCAGCGATTTCTAACCGCAGAAACACTAAATGATCTCATTGAAAGTCTCAAAGTTGAACAAGAAGTTGAACTAATTTATGAATTAATAGAAAATTTTAATAAAAAATAATAAAAAAATCTAATTTAAACTCAAAGTTTAAAAATGTTTCTGAATAAAATAAATGTATTATTAGAAATACATCACTTGAAAGAAATAGTTTGCACAACTTTTAATGTCTTATGACACCAGTATTTTTATACAACAAATTAAAATATATCATTTTTTTTTAAGGGATATCCTTTTTCCAAGATTTAGTATTTAAAGCGTCTCAAAGTTGACATTCAAAAAACCATGGTTGCGCCAAAGCTGTTTTACGGATTTTACTTCAGAATTTTACTCTTCTTAAAAAAATATGCGATGATTCAAATTTTCAACCATATTTGAGCACCTTAATTATTTGATAAAAATATCAAAAAAATAAAGATTTGTCACAATTTAAGCAGGTAAAAAGCAAACATCTTTGATCATCAAGTTCATTTAATTTAATTTTTCTCTATTTTGATTTTTGAATTTAAATTTTGAGACGCTATTACTCTTGAATTAAAAATGGTGGGTATTGTGAATTTGAAGAACAAAAAGAACAAAAATTCTCCCTTTTTGATAAATCAAATTTTACTAAAATAAAATCTATTTAAAAAAAGACTGCAACTTAGTGCAATATACTTTGTTGCATCTTTTTTACCTAAAATAATTTTTTATGATGTAGATATGAGACAAAATATAAAACAATAATAAAATTTAAATTGATTATTGATATTGTTAACCTAAAAAAAATAAAATAAAATTTTTAGCTTTGGTAAAAAAAGATGCAACAAAGTGAGTTCCACTAAGTTGCAGTAATTTTTTAAATATATTTTATTTTAATAAATTTTGATTTATGAAGAAAAGGAAGAATTTTTGTTCTTTTTGTTTTTGAAATTCACAATACCAAAATGGTGTTTACTTAGAAATATAGTATTATTTACCATCTATGATGGAATATCTAAATTTATTAATGGAAATGTCAAAATATCAGGTCATTTTCGAAAATACTCCATATCTTTAAAAAAAAATTTTTAAATATTTTAAACAAATTTCTAACTTATGTCGAAACGCAAAGTATTTTTGTGACATTGTTATTCAAAATTGAGTACTGTTTTAAAAAAAAATAAAAATTCAATTTTAGTGGCATGTAATAAAAAGTGAATATATTTTAAAACCAGACTTGTTTTTAAGTCACAGTTTTAAGTCTAAGTCACAAAAATTTAAGTCAAAGTTATGACTTGACTTAAAAAAGAAATTTTAAGTCAAGTCAATGACTACAATTAATTAGAAGAATGTAAAAATTGACCATTAATTTAGAAAATTTTCATTAATTCTTGATTTTTAAATTTTGTGTTTTTACGGTATTTTACGTAAATAATCCTAAAATGTTTATTTCTTTTTTAGTTTTAAAATCAAAAAATTGTTTTTTATTGTTTTTAGATATGTATTAAAAAAATTTTAAGTCATTGACTTGACTAAAGACTTGTGACTTAAAAACTAAATTAAATTATTTTTTAATTATTTAACTATGTTAAACTCAGATGCTTTTTTTCAACATGGGTCAAATTTATTCTTTTAAAGACATGTAATTAAAATTGAACATGATTTTTTATTAAACCAGTTAAACATTAAATGAATTTGAGATTATAAAGATAAAGAAACATTCAAATTGAATTAAAAAAAATTGCAATAGCCTTAATTATTATTATTATTTATTTAAGTTTAAGTCACATTGACATTTATATTATAAAAATTAAAAAATTCAAATTAAAAAATAAAATTAGTTTTAGAAATATTCCTAATTTTCAAAGAATTTACACAATTAGTCAATGTATAAGCGCAAAAATTTGGACTGGTATAGAGCACTATATAGCAGAAACTACTACTACCAAACATCTAATTTTAACACTTGAAAGCCCATCTGATTTATTACAAAAATATTTAGATTTTTTTAAATTTTTACAATTTTTTTATTTAGTTTCTTTGAGTAATATCTTAAAAGTTTATATCTTTGAGATAATATTCAAGTTTAAATTTTTCAAATTTTTCAAATAACCCCTCGGTGTTAAATTTTAAATGTCGAATTTATGTATTAGAAATACACAATAGTTTTGAATTAACATCAATTAGTAAAATAATACTGCAATACTTGGATTATACTTTCTCTAAATAAAAAATTGTTTTATTTTTTTTCTCAAAATTAAGAGTTCATTCAATTATTTTTTACTTTCTATTTATTGAAAATTAAGAAAGAATATTGATGATTTTAAATAAAATAATATTTAAATTAAGCTGGTTTATTTTATTCTATAATTTTGATTATTTTAAATTAATTTTTATACGTTAAAAAAATATATTTTCTTATATACAAACTAAATATATGATCTTTTTTTAATTTAGGTTTCGTAGATTTTAATCTTTTTAACAATTTTTTCCCGACATATATGGCATGTCTTGAGTGGAATCGAACAAAAATTGCACACAATATGACCACACTGAAACGCTGTGTCTTAAAAAAAAATTTGTTAAAATATTTTTCATAATTTAAAATTACTCGATACCTTTTTTTCTCTCCATACAAATAGAACACGTTTGTGCTTCTTCTAAGTACCTAATCTTGTCTAAAAGTTCATTGAACTCATCTTTGTTTGGATTAATCGAACTTCCATTATCATTTATTTTTTCTTTTATAGGAACATTGCATTCAAGACACTTTTTCATTCGAATGCTGCACTGAAGGCAAACGATTTTGTGCTTACAAGGCATAAATGTAACTGTTGGCAGCTCATCATCGCAAAGCTTGCAATTTTCCACACTTAATGTATCAGTCGTTCTAAAATAAATAATTTTAATTAACTGTTTATTATTTTTAATCAAATTTTACTCTAAGGCCAAAAAATTTTGCTGAATAAAATTTATCATTCTTTGATCAGTGATATAGTCCAGTGGTGATATTTGGTGCTTATTTTTCACCAATTTGGCTCCATTTTGAATCAAATATATAGCTATAATCAATCTTATATTATTACTAAATTCGCTAGGCATATTTTGGGCAATCTTAAAAATCAGAACTTAACCTTTGAATGTAAAATATTTTATTAAAGAAAAAGAAGCTATTACCATAAGCATGTCCTTACAATCCTTGAGGTCAATTTCAGCATTGGTAAATTTTGTACTTGGATTGGGAATTTGAGCCGATGGATCTAAGTTGGCCATTTTATCATTAAGAGCTAAGTGCAAACAAGAATCACCGTCTTCATCAACCGCATTTACGTTGGCCTCTTTTTTAGAGAATACTTTTAAAATCATCTTTAAACAAAGTTAAGTTTTATAATACTTTTATCGACCAAGAGCTCAATTATTGGTGCATGTAGCTGTGCTACCGAAAGCAACAGAGGAGTTTGGCGTCTATTGTTTAGGACCTCTTTGTCAGCACGACTTTCTATCAAACATTTTATAACTTCTTTGTGACCATTTAAGGCAGCCAAATGAAATGCAGAAAATCCATCATCTTTCTTTGTATCAACCAACTGAGGCGAATATGATATTAGATTTTCCACCGCACTTTTATTAAAAATTATTTAAATAGAAAACAGGATAGTTCGACAATTAGTTTACATAATGTTTCCTTTAAGACTAGCATAGTGTAGGATGTTGAATCCACGTTTGTTTCTTAATGATAGATTTATAGATGGCGTTGCCAAAAGCATGTCAATTATTATCCTAGTCTCTTTGGTTATTTCTTTACTTATAATATCGTGTAAAGCTGTATCACCGTACGAATCTTGGATATTTACATCGCATTTATGCTTTAAAAGAACTCGCACACAATTTGTATGCTGCTTGTTTACTGACACATGAAGGCCAGTGCAACCATTTTTGTTGACCGAATTGATGTTAGCATTTTTCTGAAGCAAAAATTCCGCAATTTCTGGCTGATTTCTGTTTAAAAATAATTTTTTATTATAAATAAAAATAATTATAATTTTCAATCAATTTAACACTCAAAGAACCGGTTATTTTTAACAAAATTTTAAGTTTAAATTTTACATTAGTTTCATAAAAGTCTGTAATATGAAATATTCTGCAAAATATTTAAAAGAGTTTTACCAAAGCTTAAAAACTTAAATTTAATTTCATTTTCATATGGTTATTATTATTTTGTCAAGTAACCTAAGCAAAAAAATGCTGTCTTAAACACAAACTTTTCAATTTGAATAATAATTAAAAGTTGTTTACTAAATTTTGTTTCTATTATGATTTTAAACATTGGATTCTTATAATTAACTAATAATAGATTAAAATTAAAATACATTGGTTTTTTTTCTAATTTTTATCAATTTAAATATTAAGTCCAAAATTCCTAGATTGTTTCACAGATAATTTAGTCTGAAATTTTCTAGACCCTAATTTGTTGAAAAATTATTAATACTATTTTTTTTAATTAAAAGCAAATTTATAATTAGCCAAGGCGTTTGACCAAGTTTGGCATTATGGAATTATTATTATCTATTAATTAATTAATAAAGGAATTTCAATTGAACAGTTTTTCTCAGTAGATGCAGAGGGAGAGAAAATAATGGGATGTCAAGTCAGGACTCCTGTCCTTCTGGGAGTTGTCTTGAGTCTTTTTTATTTACTATTTTTATCAACAACCATACAAGAGGTACAAAGCTACATCAAATAATTGAAATAATTTCTCTAAAAATGGAGCCTGTTCTAAAAATTGCAGTTTCTTAATGTAAATGCATCGTCTTTTCGAGAGGTACGAAATAAATTCTCTCAATATTTTTATGATTAATCATCCAGTACTGAAGACTAAAGAGCTTCTAATGGAAACTTCTAAATGGAAAGAAGATAGAAGGTGTCCAGTTTACTGCAAAAAATATGTATGCACATACATAATTAGTTTTACAACTCGTTTAAATCATGGTAACTTTTCAACTGAGGCAAAACAACTTCCAATTGAAGAAAAAATAATAATAATAATAATAAAAATAAGTTTTTTGGCTATAATCTTTGGTTTAATCCAAAGATGGAACGCAGTTATCTGCATTTTAATAGCCGTTTACAAAATCGTTTAATTTAAAACATTTGTCTATTCTGTTCTTGAATTGGTAATTTTTTTATAATAAAGCGTAATTTTTTTATTTTCTACTGATAAAAATTTTAATTAATACTGACTGCCTAATGGCTGTCAAAAATTTTAGAAATAATTTAGTATACTCATCCTAGAAAGTAAACTTCTTAAATTCAAATATTTTTTTTCACAGTTTTGAGGATATTCCTCAAAATTTTTAAGCTGAAAGCTCTTGAAGAAGTCAAAATTTGACGACTGCTTCTTCTTTAATTCCTTTTTATCTGCTACAGGAACTTTTAAAATTTCAAATAAATTAGAAAAAATAGCACCTAATTAAACATTTAAAAATTGAATTGAAATCTTCCTTAAAAATATTTTATAAATTATTTTTATATTTCATTAATAATTAAAAAATATACTTAAAATAATTTTTTTTTTTAAACAGAACAATATAGCCTCTTAAAAAGATGTTAATGAGGTTTTTTATTATTTAAAAATATTTTATCAGCATTTTTATATTAATCTTGGGAATTTAGTCAAACAATTTTTGAAGATTTTTAAGGGTATCATTACAAATTTAAGTTGATTAAATTAAAAATTACCCAAAGCATGAAAAATGCAAAGCTGTATCACCTTCCGAGTCTGTAATTTCTAAATTAGCCTTTGACATAACCAAAAACTTAACAATTTCAATGTGTCCTTGATGAGAACTAACTTGAATAGCCGTCTTACCTGAACTTTTTTGATCAATTAGCTTCAAAAAAGCTAAATTAAATTTGAATTCTAAATTAGCTTTTAAAAAACATTACATACATTTGGATTTTTTATAATTATATCTTTGACTGCTTGAAGATTTCCATGCGCTGCTTCTCTTACAAGCTGATCAATACTTTCAGGATTGAAAATTTTCGTATTGTCATCAGTCATGTCTTTAAGCTGACTTGCTATTTGAACTTAAAATTTTTATAGTTAAATTAATTCAGCACTAAACTAAACATTACGTCTCAAAGTTGCTTCTTCCATATTGTGGTAAGCAATTGTATTGTGGATATCAGCTTGAGGTTTGGTTACTATTGAACAGCATGCCGAATTAACAGTGAATCCTACACCATTATAAGAAATTCTTAAATCGCCATCAGCATAAATATTTATTATCTTGCAAATTTTTCCCAATATCATTCTCATTTTTTCGCTCCATTCACCATGTCCTTTTTGCATATTTTTCACAGTCTCTTCATCATTATTTACCCGTACATAATCACCAACTATAAAACCAGTCGTTATTTTGGTCAAAAGGGCCGGATAAATTGTCCATCGATTTTCAGGAGTATCAAACTGGACTCTCACGTCACCTTTATCAGTTACTCTATGAATTACTCCAATTTTTCCAATTAACTATTGAAAAAAAAATTTTTTTAATTTTTTATATAGAAAGAAAAATTCAACAAAAACTACATCTGCCATTTTCTGATTCCATCCACCATGCCCTTCTTGCATTTGGCGAAACGTCTCCATGCTAACATCTATTTTAACTTTATCGCCAACGGAAAACATGCTACAAAATTCTGGTTGACTATTTTGCTTTTTCAAAATTTTAGCCCTGTCAATTATATCACCATTTGAATGATTTTTAATATTCATTATACCCTGATGAATATCATCATTATCATTGACCATCTCAATTGTTTTTGTACTAAGACTATTGCTTCCTGAATTTAGACCGGGTGATTCTATTAAACACGGATCACTGGGAGCACCTAGAACAATTAAATGATCGCGATAGTAGAAACCACCGTCTGCTTCTTGAACATATTTTACGTCAATCTTTCCCTTATGGCCAATGCGATATACATTCGAAATTCCGGTTGCAGACCATTCTATTGATGCCACACTAAAAAATGATTCTCGATCCCATCCTCGCAAATCAATTACTTTGCCAGTTTTTCCCGCACCACCTTGGTAGATAAATTCCTGACTCTATTTTTATTTTTTAAGCAAAATTTACCATCTTGATTTTGCCTTTTTTAAATTTCTCAAATTTATTCTTTAACAATTAGTTTAAATTAAAAATATATACCATTCCCAATCAGGTCCACGAACAACAATAGCACCAGAAAAAATTCCTCTCACAGCAATTTTTACAGATCCAAAGCGTTTATTAACCAAATAGCTTTAAAAATAATTAAGACAAAACTAAAGTTCTATGTTGAAAAAAAATTTTTTTGTTTATTTCTCAAATTCACGTTTTAACAAAAATTTTAATTATCATTCTTTTTTTTTTTAAATTAAAAATAATTCTGACAGAGCAATTTCTAAAAAATATAAAAGTAAAAATTTGATAAATGAAATAAATCTTTTTTTTATTTTATTGTATTTTTAAATTCAATATATTAAAGTTTAAACGTTTTATTAATTAAAAATTATTGATTTGAGAATTAAATCTAATTGTACAATAATTGATACTAAAATATAAAGTAAGAATAGTAAGAATATCAAAAAAACTCTAAAACTTTTATTTAACTCTTAGCCTAGGATCACGGATCTCGTTTAAAATTTCGTTTATTAATATAAAAAAATATCATAAAAGATAAAATAAAAAAATTAGATTTGATTGTCAATCCGTAAATTTTTGTCCAAATTTGTTTTTAGCTTATTTAATGAGCTGGTCTAAAATAATTTAAATTAACACAAGTACAAAAAAGAAAATGACTTGTAATATGATAGAATATGATTGTCTATCCATGGTTGATTTTCAAAGTTAATCAATTATATACAGTAATAAGTTAATAAAAAATTAGTGAGCCTAAAAGTAAACTAAAGAGCATACATACACATTCTTCTCCTATCAGTTAACTCTAGTTTAGGCTTAAATATTGGTAGGGTATATATGGTCAATATTAAAAAAAAGAAACTGACATATTGAATCCCATTTATTTTACAAAATAAATATTTTTTGAAAAATTTTTTAACCCTTTAAAATTTTCTTTAATTTGTGAAATTTAAGTTCATTTTCTGTGACAAGATTTTTAAATTTTGCGAAAATTAAATTTTTATAGCTACTTGAAAACCTATGACCACTAACCTACAACAAATTTACGAGCTTTCAAAAATTTGCTTAGTTTTTTTGGAAGTGTAAGTTTTTAGACATATTAATTTAAAAAAACTTAATTATTTCGAAGATTTGAAATTGAAAAAGTATTAATTCGATTCAAAAAAATCAAAAGTTAAATTTATCATAATATCTGGCTAGTTATGGTCACCCAAAAAGTTCGTTTGATAACAAAGCCATAGAAAAACTAGCAGCGAAATTACTAAAAAATATAAAAGGAAAAAATTTGATAAATGGAGTTGCAAAAATTCAAAAATTAATTATTTTATTTATCTAAAATTGTTTATTTATTTAATTTGAAGAAAAATTGAGTGTTTGAGAAAGAAATTAAAAACACTAATTTAATAGAAAATAGGGTGAAGCTAAACAACTTGCGACGTTTTGCTTATTTAGTTTAAAATTTGTTTAGCTATACATTTTGTTATATGTAAATAAATCGATACCAATTTCTAATCAAGGGAATATTATTTATTTTTTAAAGTGGTACTTTAAAGAGAATTTAGGTAAAAAGACAAGCGGGTAAAGCTCATTTTGTATTTTTTTTAATTTAAAAGATAAAAATTAGAATTATTGACTCATTGAAAAACTTTTGTCAAGATTAAATTATTAATAAATGAAGTATTGATTTCAAGTATAATAACTTCGACTAGAGTCAACATTTATTCATGGTTTCTTTTTAAAATTAAAGATGATTAATTACTCTATACCTATTCGATTTCAATTTTTATTATCAAATGTCTTACTAAATTAAACAGTTTATTCTATTCTTATTCTTATTTTTATCTTTTTTTGAAGCTTCCTCTATTTTAAAAAATAAGAATTTACTAAATATCTTGGATATTTTTATTAATTTACTTTTTTAACTTATGGTTTCAAACCATTAGTTCAAATTAGTTTACTATGATACTTAAAATGTATTTTCAAATTGGGATAAAGAAAAAATTACCCTTGTGAAGTCGAGGTTTCGAATCTCATAAATTGATGTGTCAAGTCATGTTTATCAGCCATGTAACATTGACTACAAAGATCAAAATCAAAGCATTTTGTACATTTCCATCGTACACCTTGAATTCCTCTTTTTTTACAATTATCACATATAACATTTGAATGGCGAACACCTTGATATTTAAAAATTAAAATAATAACAAAAAAGAAAATTTATTTGTGAATGTTGTAGGTTTAAATATGAAATAAAAAAAGTTAGTAACTCAATGGTTCATTTTTTGAAAAATTTAATATTTAAAAATTAAAAAAAAAACATAAATTTTTATAATTTTCGTTCATCTATTCCTCCTCTCTTGTTTTTTTTGTTAAAAAGTCAAAAAAAACTTATGAAAATTTAAAATAGCTTTATTATTACCAATGGTGGAATTGTCAAATATTCTCAAATCAAATTTTCCTTGATGGCCAACTCGATAATTAGTTCTAGATCCGGAATCCCACTGCACAATAACAGTTTTTTCTGGTGAAGTTCGGCTACCACTACGGCCTAAGATTAATTTTGACATATAAAATTAAAAATAATTTTTTTTGAAATCTACCTATCTCTACAATTGTTCCAACGTGACCCTCACCATCATCTTGATCACCCCATTGCCTTTCAAATAATTTTTAAAATAGTTTGAAAAAATTTATTTAAAATTAAAAATAAAAATCCAAATGAATAATTTTTAATAAAAAATCATTATTAATTTAAAAAAAATAAAAATTGATATTTACCAATCGGGCCCTCGCACAACTCTTAAGCCAACTTCCATTTGTTTAAATATTTTCTCAAAAAAATGGTAATGCTTTGATGCTTACTTTGTTTGATTTAAAGTAATGTTGTTATTTTTATTTTTTTCTAGTCTTGCTAATTAACTAAATGATCTTTATTGTATTAATTCAAAATTTTTTTTCTTATATTTTTTGATTATCTCTAGCTTTAGTATCTATATAAAAAGTAATTTAAAATATTTAAACACGACCTATTGACAACGTGAATTAAGAAATAATTATCATTTTCATTCTAATGTAAATTAGCTTTGTTGAGTTTTCACAAAAATACGCCTAAGTCCGAGCTGAAAATTCGGACTTGGGTTTATGTGTTCAAAAGATTAATGGCTAGGATTGATATGTGCCCAGGTAAAGAACATAGATTGAGATTTTTATTTAGTTTTTCGTTAAATATCCAAATTAAAACTAGAGTCGAAAGTATTAATAGATTTTTAACTAACTAAAGGTTTGGACAACTAAAAGAAAGCCTAGGAAAAAATATTTCGAGGAGCAAGCTTTAATCCGTTCAAAATATCTCTCATTTTTTAAGCTCTAGAGAAACAAATTGTTGCCTAAAAATGCTGATCTATTTATATTAATTTGATGCAAATAGGATATTTCGATATGTATCATTTTGGTAATTTTTGGTAGGGTAATATGGTCACTAAGTAATGCTAATTAGTAAAAAATATTCTAAAATAAATTTTCAATAGAATACTTTGTGTAATGTTTTATTTTTACAAGTCAAATCAAGTCGTTTATGTTTTTTAAAAGATAAACTTTTGATATTTTAAATGTTTAATGTATTAAACTTCTGTGGATGCAAAATTATTAACCTTATCTTAAAACACATAAGTTTAGTTTAAGTTGAATTTTTAAATCATAACTTAAGCAAACCAAGACTTAGTGTAATAACTTTTTCTTTAAAATACCACTAAATAAAGTCGTTTCGTTTATCTCGGTTATGTAAGATTGTAAATTTTTAGTAATAAGTATATTCAGTTTTTAACAAGTTTAAACAAACTATTTCTCTATTTAATTTTGATTAAAATTACAATTGATTTTAAAATTTAAATTTTAAAATTAATCGAAAATTTTTCTTAAAAATGAGTAAATATTTGTTGTGATCAGAAAATGTTATATTACGACTTGTAGTGAATAAAGATGAGAAAATTTAAAATCAAGTTTATAAATTATGAATTTAAAAAAAGATAATTTTCTAAAAATAGCAAAATACCATTAGGAAACTAGAAAACTTTAAATAAAATTTGAGTTTTTAAGTCTAAAAAAAAATTAAATTTAAAGCTTAAAAAAGTTTTGCTTAAATTTTTAATTGAACAAAAAATTGACATTAGAAAAAATTTTTAATTTAAAATATTCTTAAATAATCAAAAAATATTAAAAAAGTATAATAATTTGTTTCATGTTATACAGTAGGATAAAATTTCCTTTGCGATGCTGAAGCGAAGGAGATCTTTCTTGTCAGATATCTAAATCAAACCGGTAACATCGCAATTTATTCTCCAGTAAAACTGTCTTTCTAGTAATTTGGCTTTAAGCTTACGCTTCATACTGCACAAGCATTCAAATATTTTCGCTCATTGAAAGAATCGAACCTTCGACCCTCTACTCGCTCACACACAATTCAATGGGCTATTAAACCATCAATTTTCATATCATACAAATTTCAATAAAATATACATCAGTTATATTATTTCAATAGCTATGCCGCAAAATTAAAAGTCTTATCAACACAATTCAGTATATTTTTTTTAAAAGATTTTAAGGACAAAAAGAATTTACAAATTTTTTTTTTATTTTGAATAAAATATGAATAAAATTGGATTTAAATTAATTTTTAAAATGAAAAAAGTCAAGTGAATAGCTGATAAAGCATTAAATTTTACTATACCATTTGTCGGCTAATTTACTACGTCCTCGTTTCGACTTTTTTAAAAAATGCTCACTGATAAAGTCTTTGATTGGAAAAGAATGGACTCAAAACGCCCATTAAATATAAAGTATACAATTAGAGCTAATTGTATCAATGTTGATTTGATATTCAATTTTGAATTTATAATTATTTCGTGTAAACTTCTTAAAATTATCCTTATTTGAGTAAAAATTAATGCTTTATCAGCTATTCACTTGACTTTTTTCATTTTCAAAATTAATTTAAATCCAATTTTATTCATATTTTATTCAAAATAAAATAAATTTTTGTAAATTTTTTTTGTGCTTAAAATTTTTTAAAAAAATATATTGAAATTGCGTTGATAAAATTTGAATTGTGATAATGCAAATAAAAGTGTAATAAAAAAGTGATTTTATTTTCGAGAAAGGAAATTTCTTCAATTAAGTTTATTTCAAAATTTATTGTTTTATGCAATTATTTTTTTTAAACAAAATATATTTTATTTTCTGTCAACTATTACCGTATACCCTTGCAAATAAGCGTCCTCAAAATCGCCCTTTATTGAAGAATTTAGGCCCTTAGATGATAGATAATAGATTTTCTTCAAATAAAATATTTTATAAGGATCTAAGCATGCTTTAAAAGGAAGGAATAAAGATGGAACTAGGCCACTTTTGAGTAACTTTTTAAAAGGGGTCTTAGGGGGGCACTTATTTGCAAGGGTATACGGTATATTTGTTTATTCCTTTATATCTGAAGTTGCTTTCAAAAATTAAATAACTTGTTTAATGTTCATTTTTCAATAAATTAATCTCTATTTATACTAACTTATGATTTTTCAATTAAATTTCATGATACTTATCTATTTTAGTCGGATAAGAATATATATAAACGAAAATCTAGACAAATTAAAATTAAAAAAGATCAAATATTTAATGAGAATATAATTCTTTTTTTTTTTGTTTTGATAAAATAAATATCAATTAAAATAAAAAAATATGCAAAAATAAATTTTTCTATCATGTGAAAGGAATAAATTTTAACCCATTTTGTTTCGAATTTTTTAAAAATTTTTCTTGTACATTTTTGTTAATTAATTTTACCTTTTCACAATAGTTAAAGTAATTTTTCTTTTGAATTATTTTGATTAAAAATACAAGAATATCTGAACAAGGCACTATGAACTTAGAAAGAAAGAAACTTTTTGAAAATTTAAATCAAGCTATTTGAACCAATAATTAAAGTTAAACTAAAGCCAAAAACTAAAATTTAGAAAGATCTATGATAAAAACAAGGAAACTAGTTCGGAAATTATTTTATTTTTTAATAATTTATTTAAATCGAAGTTTTTATATTTTTTTCTAATTCATAAGAATAATAATAAGAAAAAGAAATTTTAATCCATTCTTGGATTTTTTTTTAATCTTATCTTAAACATGACATGTATAGACAAATATTTTGAACCAGACTTGTGAAAAATTTTGAATACAAGTCATATTCATGTACTATTTGTAAATTTGATTTGAATTCGACTATTCTTGATGTATTTTCTTTTTTTTTATATCTTAAAGGAAAAGATAAAGTTTTTTTTTAATTTATATTTAGTTTTATTTGTCTTCATTATTTCGAATATCGCATCTATTACTGTTACTTTTTATTTTTTTGTTTTAAGCTTTCGGCTGAGATTTTTATCATTCTTAATTTTTTTTTATTTCTAAATAAAATATACCGATTTCGATATTGCAGCCTCATAAATCAAAATACAACTTTGGCTCTTGTATTAAATACCATCTCACCCGTGTAAAGCCATTCTTAAATTATACCGCATGCACCAAAGACTAAATCTATCATCTAAGGGCCTAAATTCTTCAATAAAGAGCGATTTTGAGGACGCTTATTTGCAAGGGTATACGGTAATAGTTGACAGAAAATAAAATATATTTTGTTTAAAAAAAATAATTGCATAAACAATAAATTTTGAAATAAACTTAATGTAGGCCCAAGATTCAAAACGTGTCTTTGGTGCATGAGGTATAATTTAAGAATGGCTCAACATGATGCTATTTAATACAAGAGCCAAAGTTGTATTTTGATTTATGAGGCTGAAATATCGAATAAGAGAATACCCTAATTGAAACTTATAAATGTTTAATCTTTTTAAGCTAGAAGCAACTTATTGTCGAACATTAAGAAGCCATCGCAAAACAAATAGAGTATTTGCAAGAATTTACTGGGATTTCATTAAAGATTAGAAACTTTTTTACAGTATCTAATTCTCAAATAAATATTTATTTTTTAATTTTTAATATATATTTTCTTTAAGACTTTTAGAATGAATAGCAATTTTTAAAATTGACCATAAAATGTCACCTAATTAAGATGCAATTTTTAAGAATGCTTATAAACTTTCAATTAATGATGAGATTCGCAAATAAAAGCCTAATTTTTTGAAAAACTAAATGTTTCTTTAATAAAGATTTTTTGTTAGCATCTCAGGTCAAAATTAATATTTGTAAAAATGCTTAAATTTAATGTAAACAATTTTTTTTTCTTGTTAATAGTAAGAAATCGTTAGTTATTCATCTTTTAGCTTGACTTTAAACTTGGCTAATAATGTTATAAAGCCAAATTCAAACTTTTATGTCTAACTTTATGTTATGTTATAACTATTATTCAATATTTTAAATTTTTTTTCATATCCAAGATTAATCATTAAAATTAGATAATTGTTTTTTTGTTAATTAATAAAATTATGTATAATGGAATTTAGCTATATACAGCATTGATTTATTTTAGCATAAAGTTGTAGTCAAAATAAATATAATTTGTTTAGGTTTTAGGAATTAAAAAAGCTTCAATTTGGCTGCATCATATGCTTATAACTATATAGTTACTAATCAATGGATTAATTTTGAAAAAATTTGAACTCTTGGATCAAAAGAAAAGTTGGTAATCAACATCAATTTAAAAGAAATTGAATTTATTTAATCCTGTATGAACATTAGATGTGAGAATTTTCAAGTAGCAAGTAAAAGCTAATTTAATTAATATTTTACTTCATCTATCTATTTAAAAATCAAAGGTCCGGTTTGTTTTTCAAACCAATTTTTCTAAATTTAGCTCAAAAAAAGTTGGGTGTATTTTTTTTAAAAAGTCATAAATGGAATATACCAAAGTCCTGAAATTTTTATCATAAATAATAATAAAGATCTAAATTAACTAAAACAATAGTTATCTTTTTTATATTAATGTTTTCCTTCAAATAGGAGATTTAACCTTGACCACTGGTAAATAGACCCCGTGTCCTAGCAAATTTTGATTTTAAGATTTTTAGATTTATATACTGTCTAAAAGATAATTTAACAACGATCAAAATAATATATAAATTATTTAATTGTGACTGTTAGTTCAAAAGTTATTGCAAAAAAACTAATTCTAATTTGCAATAATTTAAGTGGTTTCATTTAAATTAAATGTAAGAATTAATTTTAATATTCATATTTTATTTTAAAATAATAGAAATTTTTAAAAATTTAAAAATGAGAAAAAATAAACAAATAGTAATAGATCACATTTCTTGTCTTTTCAATAAAGTACCAAGTCGGACTTTTAAATAGTGATAAGTTTGAAAAGAGTATATTATTTATTATATATTGTGTATTAGCTGATTTATTCAAGGACCTAAATTAAAAATTTTATAATTAACAATTAAATGTTTAAATTGAATTTTAATTGAAGGGTTTTAAAAATTTTAAAGCCATATCGGTTCTTAACAGCACACAACATCGGATCTTTAACACTAGAAAGTCCGAGGGGTTTTTTAGACTTCTTTTTGAAAAATTTAAACTTGAATATTATCTCAAAAATTTAAAGTTTTAAGAAATTACTCAAACTTACTAAAAATTAAATTGTAAAAATTTTGAAAAAATTTTAATTTTTAAATAAATTTTATTTATTATTCTTGAAATTTTAATTTGAAATTTTTGTAATTAATCAGCCGGGCTTTCTAGTGTTAAATATTGTTGGCATACTGAGTCAGGCAGTAATTTCTAATAGTTGTTTAATGTAAAAATGAAATTTTTTGAATAGGCTAATTAGTTTCAAAATTAATCAAAAATGGATAAATATTTTTATGGTCTTGTTCCGATAGCTAAAAAAAACATTTAATACCTTTAAAGAAGACATCACCACTGGTACTGCCACTCCGTTTGTCTACACTACCTTAAAGTCTAATTTTAATCACTGTTTGATATAAATAAATTGAAAAAAGAATGGCAAAGAACTAAAAATTTTAAAAATATGTTTTTCAATTTTTATTAGTTTTTTTATTATTTTAGCTTTTAATGATAAAAAATAAATAAAGAAAAAAATAAATGATTATTTTAGTAAAAATTGATTTTGTACTAGTTCATTAAAATAAAGAAAATTAGCCTAGGAAAATGTGACTTATAAGTCTAATTGTTTACCTTAACAACTAAAAATTCATTTTTGTACAATTATTAAGTCTAATTTTACGACACGCTGTCAATTTTTGTACATGTGCGTGTAAATTTTTACAAACAACCAAAGCTACGTTTAAAAGTTAAATATTATATTCAAAATGTTGAATATTAAGGTCGTCATAATTTGTCTAATATATGGCCGAGATAGACGACTACGGACAAATGTTTTTCGTACACACATGACCTTTTTTTTTTAAATTAAGTTTAACTCAATTTTTTTGCTCATAGATAACTTACCGAGACGAGATAACAAAAATGAAAAGTTGTTGAAATGAGCGCTCAAATCGACCAAAATTTTCAAAATCAGCCTAATTTGTCGACCTCGATCTCGTCGTCAGGCTCGACTTCGCCCAACTCGTACAATCAAACAAATTACTTTAGTACTTTGACAGTTCCACTGAAAAATGACATAGATGTTGACTTCTCGTCACAATGCAACATCAACTCACACAAGCACAAAATGCCCCTCGACGACTCGGATATCAAAATTCAAGTCTATTACTGCGGCCTTATTATGGTTATTTACATAAAAAACAGCCTAAAAATAGAAGAGTTCTACTCAACATTGAGGGAAATATGCAAATTTGACGAGCAGCAGTTATTTACTATTAAATGGGTTGACGAAGAAGGCGATCCGTGCACGGTTAGTAGCCAAATAGAGCTCGATGAAGCGCTTAGGCTTTACTATGTGAACAAAGAAAGCGAGCTCGTAGTGCACATATTCGCCAATATTCCGGAACGACCGGGAACCCAGTGTGCAGGCGAGGACCGGTCGATTTACCGGAGAGGCGCGCGCAGATGGCGCAAAATTTACCTTGTTAATGGTCACAAGTATCAAGCCAAAAGATTTGCTAGAACAGCACTGTGTGGTGTGTGCCAGGATCGAATTTGGGGCTTAGGTCGTCAGGGCTACAAATGCTTGGAATGTAAAATAATGGTACACAAAAGATGCCACAAATTCATAAAGTTGACTTGCAATGAAATACTTGTCCAACAGCAGCATTTGCATCAGCAACAATTGAGTTCTTACTTGTCGACTAGTTCGGCTCCGCCAGCTATTCCCTTCTCGACTTCGTCCAATTCCATAGGATCCAATCTAAATCAAAACCCCGCTTTGATTGAGGACCTAAAACAGGCTCAGAAAAAACAAAATAATTTAAACAAAAATGATTTGTTCAACGATTTACAAAATATTAACAAAACTAGCTCGCCACTAGTTGGCAAAAATAAGTCGTTCAATGCCAAACTAAGCAATTTGCTCAATAAACAAAGTAGTTCAGTTGATAAGAACAAAAATGAAAATGAAATTGATGTTGATTATTCAGGTAAATATTTTATTTTGGTTATTCTTTCCTAGCTTTAAAATATTAATAGAATTTTATTAATTCTAAATAAGATAATTAAACAAATTTAAGGTTGATTAAATTTTTTTTTTGAAATCATATCTCTAAAAACGCGATATAATTAATTACCGTAATAAAGTCTGTTTCTTAATTTATTATCTTCAAATTACCCAACTTGATTTATTTGATTCCATTAGAAAAAAATGACAGATTAAAATTGAGTCCAATCAACTTTTAAATCTCTTAGAAAAATATTTAATCTTATGAAAAAAAATTGGTCAATCCAACATTTAAAAATACTTTAATAAAATTTAATGCAAAAACGGTTTTTCTTTTTTAAATAATAATAAAATATAATTAACTTAATCAAACTGATCACACACTTAGCTAATTTTTTTTCAATAAATAAATTGTGAAATAAATACAGATTTGCATAAAAAGTCATGAAAATAAAGTCCGAACAAGTCTGATTACAAGCCAAAGTCATGGCTTAAAATTTTAATTTATTTTTCTTCAAGTCAGAGTCTTGACTTGTAGATGACTTGCAATGACTTTTTTTTTAAATTCTTAAAAAATTTTATAATATTGAATTGACCTTCCTAAAGTTTTTATTTATTAAATAATGTGTGAGATACAGTTTAATTTACATTAAAGTTTGTGCATATGAAGATGCTTATATGCTTATATACATCATAGAAATTTCTAAAGACTTTAAAAAAAAAGTCATCTACAAGTCGTGACTTTGACTTTTTTTTTAAATTTTTTTAAAAATTCATGTGACTTGTGGCTTTTAAACAACTCTGAATAAATAAAAAATGGTTTTTAATACTAATTTTTTAAAATTACTTCAAGTTGTTAGTCAACTTTCGACTACACCTCTTTGGGTAATTTATTTTTTCCTGTTATTTATAGAAAAATTTTTTTATCTAATTCATTAAGTCATCTTTTTAAATTAGTTTTAAAAAATATTTAAATTAAAAGATAAAATTTTTGATTAGTAATTTTCAGTATGCATTTATTGTACTGCTATCGAGTATATCAATGTATGTAATTTTTAAAATTTGTACTAAGATAAAGTTAACAAGTAACAGAATTTTACCTGAAAATTGAAGTTAAATTAATCATATTTAATTAAACATGAAAAGGAAGCTAAGAACTTTGATTTTCTGTCTTACTGTACGGTTTATTAGTTGCATCACATTTAGAACAAAATAATTATTTGTTGTCTAATAGCTTACTGTGTAACACAATTCATTAGTTAATCAATGCAGTATTCTTTTATTTATGAAAAAAATTAAGAAAGATTAATTATTTTTTTGTAATTAAAAAAATGTTATCAGAGAATTTAGAGCATTGAATTAAAATTAAAAAAATATTATTTTTGTTTAATATAAATTTTTTAAAATTAAAATAAAATTTATTTAAAGGTAAAGCAATTGATGAACATAAAGCTAATAAAGCAGTAGAAAAAGATTCAAATTCAAAAAGTAATCAAATAAGCCTAGAACAATTTGATTTGATAAAAGTAATTGGTCGCGGCTCATACGCCAAAGTGTTCCTGGCCGAATACAAAAAAACAAAAAAATGCTATGCTATGAAAGTTATTAAAAAATCAATTGTAAACGATGACGAAGACATCGATTGGGTTCAAACGGAAAAGCACGTTTTTGAACAAGCTACCAATCATCCATTTTTGGTCGGCCTGCATTCATGTTTCCAAACTGAATCAAGATTGTTTTTTGTCATTGAATATTTATGTGGTGGCGATTTAATGTATCATATGCAACGCAAACGACGCTTGCCTGAGGACCATGCTCGATTTTACTCAGCTGAGATCTCAGTTGCTTTAGGATATTTACACACTAGAGGAATCATATACAGAGACTTGAAATTGGACAATGTGTTACTTGACATAGAAGGGCATGTTAAATTAACCGATTATGGTATGTGCAAGGAAGGCCTTGGTAAAAACGAAAAAACAAGCACTTTCTGTGGCACACCGAACTACATAGCTCCTGAAATGTTGCGCGGCGAAGACTATGATTTCAGTGTGGATTGGTGGGCACTAGGCGTTTTACTATACGAAATGATGGCTGGCAGATCTCCATTCGAGCCGGTTAATGAAAATCCCGGAGACAATCCTGACTTAAACACGGAAGACCATCTATTTCAGGTCATTTTAGAAAAGCCGATACGCATACCGAGAAGTTTGAGTGTGCGTGCAGCATCAGTACTTAAGGGCTTTCTTCAAAAGCAGCCCACAGAGAGACTGGCCTCTCACGACGGTCTTAACGAAGTAAAACAGCACTTATTCTTTAGGCCAATTGACTGGAATTTACTAGAGCAGCGCATGATTCAACCACCTTACAAACCACCGGTTCAGAATGAAAGAGACTTGAACAATATAGACGAGTTGTTCACTAGAGAACCAGTAATGCTGACGCCTGACACTCCGAATACTTTGGCGCGCATTCAACAAAACGAGTTCGACGGATTCGAATACATCAATCCACTTATCTTATCAGATGAGATACCAGTGTAAAATAAAAAAAATTGTGCTTTTTTTTTTATATGTTTTGAATCTTTTAGATGTTTAATTTAATGTAATTTTGGCTTAAATTTGTGAAATATGCACTTATTATAAATCTCAATCAGTTTTGTTTTTATTGTGATTTCGATTTAGTTTAGGTTTAATCAGAATAGCTTTAAAATAATTCTAATCTATTTCGATTCCATTTTTATACAAAAAAAATTTTTACAAATAACTTTATACATCTTAATTGTTAAATTTCTTTTTTTTTAAATGAATTAATAAATAAATAGTAATTGTTTTAATAAAATTAAAAATTTAATTTAAATATTATTAGATTGAAATTTTAAGGGGAAAAATTTGCATTTGGCTAAGTTTTTTTCTATTTTACTTTTTTCAAAAAACTTAGAAAGTAAAGAAAGCCCAAAAAAGAAATGGCTATATTATAAAAAAAAACAAACTGGATAAAATTCAAAATATCTATTTTTATAAAATTTAATCATTTGATAGTTTTTCCTGTTATTTTTTTTAATAATTGAAATACCTTTAATGCTCTTTTTTAAAAAATATGGTAATTAGTGACAATTCAATTCATTCATTTTACAAATAAAAAATAATAATTTTACATTTTCATATTTTTAGATTTTTTGAGTATAAAATTTCAATAAAAAATAAAAAAAAACTCTCCAAAAATCAACAAAATGAAAATAAAAAATTCCTCAAATATTGCAGAAAAAATCTAAAATTAATTTTATTTTGCTAGGCATAGCCATATACTTATGAATTTAATGTAGTGTTCAATTCTTCTATTGAACTTCATACTCAACTTTTAAAATTAAATCAATGATAGTTAAAACAAACTAGATGACCTGGTAGATATTTATGATTCATTTATTATAATTTGAAATTGAAATATCTTGGAACCTAAATATTTTTTCAAGCAAAATTTTCGATCCAAAGAAAGGAGAGAAAATTTGTAAATTTGTACTAGGGATTTAAATGCCGGGAAAAGTACTTTTTGCAATGCACTACTTGGTAACTATGAGGCATGGGCACTAGCCTGTTGATTAACCTTGAAATTATATTATTATTCATTTTATTAAAATTTTGTTACAAGATTTCTTTAAACAAAAAATGACAATTATTCCAAAATAAAAACGTAAATCATAGACTTTGTATAATTATGAAAATTTGGTTTAAAAATAAGAATTTCTGAAAAAATCAAAATAGTTTTAATTTAAAACTTTGGCATAATGATTGTCAACTTAAAACTAGGACAAATTTATCATCACTAAAAAGGTTATCAATAAAACTAGTATCATCCACATTATGCAAAAAAAGGTTAATCATAGACTGATCTTTGATATCTGGAACATATTCTGGTCGGCTGACAAACAAAATTATTTAAAACATTATTTTAGAATACGTAGAAGGATCACAATTAAGATCACCAAATATAAATAATAATTCATTTGGATTTTAAAGTTTGAATAAAGTCTTCTAAATCATTTAAAAAGAGTGATTCATTTATTTTTATTATTTATAGCAATAAACAAAATTGAATTGTTCATAGAGTTTCAGTTGAAAATAAATAAGCTCAACAGTTTGGTGGTGAAATGTACCAGTGAAAATAAGATAGTTTTTTGTGAATAAAAGGATTCCTCCTCCTTGCCGGTTTCTATTGAGTCTAATTTTATAATAATATTATTTTGTATTACTTCGTGATAGAATCATCAAGATGAGATTCAAGGAAGAAGGTTGAAAATTGGTTGACAAATATGATCTATCAAGTCAATGTTCTAACATATCAAACTGTTTTATCTCAGCTTTTTTCATCTACCATAGATTCACTTATTGTGTGAATATCATTGTGATTAAAGAGCAATGATTTTTCATGTGCTAACTATTTAGAATTGGAATAGATTAAAATACTACAATCAATTAATTTCTATTTTTCCTCAAATATATATTATTAAAAATGAAAGAAAAATTGAAGAGTTTTAGAATTGCTGCACCATAGCGTATTAGATTACGAAACCTAAATATTCCCAAAAATTGTTTTCTTTCTAATTATGGAACAAAAATAAGCAAAATTTAGAAAACCATGATAGAGATCTTAATTTTTTGGAATTTTGAACTTGAAATTATTAATTCAATAAGAGAATGCTTTCCTGATGCTGAAATGGAAGGATTTTAATTCAAATATCAAATTTCTTGAAATATTCAACTAATGGCTAAATAAAAGATCATAAAAATGACAAAATTTATTTAAATATTTAAATTATAATCATTGGTACATTTAATGCATACTATTTTTGTCTTCAATGAGTTAGAGTCGTCCAGTGTGTATAAAACCGATATACGAAAATTTTGAAAAAGAATATATTCATCTCTTAAAAAAAATTAAAATTTTTTTTATGCTTTTTATATGAGAGTAAATACCATACTTGTGTTAGAGTAAAAGCTAAATTTTAGCTTTATTTTTGGGAAAATATTCCATATTCAGGATATTTTCCAGCTAATTCAATATTAATCGTTATAACATAGACACTATGTAATTAACTCTAAAAGAAAAAAGGTTTGATTTGGGCTTTACTCTTAGAGTCGTGAAAACGAGTATACGGTAGTTTAATAGAAATTATGAATCCTTTCGGAGTGGACTTGAAAATTGAATGGTTCATTTTTGAGGTGCCGGACCTCTCTCCTAGGACGACGACCTGCTACTGAAACTCGATGGGAAAAAAAGAGCAAACAAACAAACAATTAAAATTAAATTAAATTATTTTTAATTTTAATTTTTTATTTTTAACCGTAATAATAGAAATTTTTTTATATTTTTTTTAAGAATTTTTCTTTAATATCATCGCCAAATTTGGTGTAATTTTTTGAAATAAATAATAATATATACGTAATTAATTAATCAATAAAATTAAAAAAAGGCTATTGCCATTCGGACATTTTCTGGGTTTTTCTTAATATTATCTAAAAAAAATTAACCAATTTAGGTCTAAAGATTTTTATTATTTAATTATTATTATTGTTTTATTTTAAAAAGTTTAATACCAGAGATTTAAATAATCTTTCTAATACTAGCAGCTACAAATAGAAGAAACTAAGAACGCATTTTAAAAAATATTTAGGTTGTATAATTGTGATTATCCGCTAGGATAGAAAAGGGTTAATTATTATTATTATTATAATTGTAATAATCTTTACGTTGGCCAACGTCAACCGATGTTGCTATTTTACCGTAATCTTTTACCAATTTTAGCTGATAGTCTAAATTTTTTTGATTTTCCATAAGTTCATGTTCTAACTTCTGTTTGAGTTCTAAACTCGTTTTAAGTGTATAAGCATCATGTGATGTTAAAACGCTATGTTTATAGCTTGCATCAGATGACATTCCTGATACAAAGCATAATTCGCACAAAGGATAAAAGATTCCAAATAAATTATAAGATTTAAATGAGACACTTTTTGTTTTACAAAAATTACAAGAAAATTCATTGAATATTGGAGGTTTAAACCCTTTCAACTTTAAATTTTTGACTTGTAAAATCTGACTTGTTCGTGTGCTAACTATTTTTCTAGCCGAAAATTTTTCTAATCCATGAGCTGATGAATGACTTGATTTACATTTTTGGCATAAAACAAAATAGTTCGCATTATTAAAATGTTTTTTTGAGCAGTCGATACAGACAAAACATTCATCTTTTATATTATTAGTTCCGCAACTATCACAATACCATCCTTTAAAAATATGATCCCATGGTTTGAGTTTATTAAACGAGTGGTATTGATGAACGCCCTTTTCACGACACGATTGGCACAAATCGTAATTTTCACAACTTGAGCATACAAAACGATTGCCGTATATTTGACCCTTGCATCCATCACATAATATATTGAAATGTATTAATTTATCGTCTTGAATACCTTCATTTGACTTACTGAATATATTTGAATAAATATATGTAGAATCTAAATATTTATTAGAGGAAGCACTGCTGGACTGATTGTTTTTTTGAAAATTTTTGATACAAAAGTAAATATCGATTTTAGAATGCTGGTTGATTCTTACGATATCCATTAATTCTTTATCTGTTTCTAAACTTATAAGATAATTGTCTTTATCAGAATAGCACGTCATGATATCTTTTGCATTGAGTAGGTTTAAACCGAATAAACGATTCAATGCATCAAATAATTGAGAGTAAGATCCAAGTCCATTATTTTTATAAAGATTCAATTCAAAAATTTTTATAGCCTGAATTTCAACATTTGACAATTTTCCATTTTTAGGAAAACGGACCAGATAAAAAGCTTTGATTTTAATTTGGCTCATTTTTTTTTTAAATATTCGTTTTTGATTTGAATAAAAGTTTCAAAATGAATGAAATAATTATCTAATTTCTAAATTTTTACCTTCTATATTTAATTTTTAAAAATGGCTGTTGCCTTTTTTTTTATTATTATAATAATGAAATGATGCATAATTTGCGAAATTCAAAGTAACCCTATGTGTTTCATTTCTATCATTAAAAAATTTCTTTTTTTCTTGATTTCTCAACCATAAAAGTTGAAAGCTTTGTCATATCAATATTAGTTCTAAAACGTAACCAAGAAAGAAAACAAACAGTTAAGGTCAAAGTTTTGTCTCTTAAAAGCAACTGGATATATCCAGTAAATGCTCCTTAAGCTCCAGCTGTACATGATAGTCTTGCTCAAGCTTCTGCTTGTCTTTCAGTTATTAATGAAATTGCTGAATCTGATAAAACAAGATTACTTTTTTTTTAAACTTAATTTTAAGAATAATTTTTTATACTACTAAAATTATATAATTAATTTATTTATTTTTTAAAATTTATTGGCTATATTAGGTCTACCCGGTTATGTTATCAACTGATAACATAATTTGTTAACAAACTGGTGACCCCCGGCTTAGTTATAATGTTGATAACAAAAAATGTTACCAAAAAAATTTTAAATATAATATCTTAATAATTTAGTTATCATTACAAAAATTATAAAGAAAAAAATTTTAATATCCCAGAAAATATAAAAATGTAAAAGTTAATCTAATCCTGTCCAGCATTTAATTAATGCTATAATTGTTTTAGGTGGCTTTTTAAACAAAGAAAAAAAAGAATCTTCAATTGGCGTTTTAAACTTGTTAAACAAGCAGTGCATCGCCAATATAACAATAAGTTTTTTTCTTCTTTATTTCTACTATGAAGATATGGCGACATAACTTCTTCATGTTTTTTGCAGTTGGGATTGCTACATTTTCTTGGTGGAAAAAATAAGCCAAGTTCTAACAAACTTTGGTAAACTTTATATTCTGTTGATTCGTTATATTCTTTATATTCAAATTTTACTATTTTAAGTGTTCAAAATTTAGTAAACTTTATATTATCATTCAAAATGTTATGTTAACATTAAACTTATTTTGTTAATATGTTGATAAAATTTTTTGTTATTAACATGATAACAAAACCGGAGATTACCAGTTTAATAACAGTTTAAAATGTTATCAGTTGATAACATAACCGGGTAGACCCTTTATATTCTATTAAAAAGATTTTTCCCATTAAATTTCAAATAAGGATAAATATGATTTTTCAATGCTTTTAACTTATTCGAATCATGAGTAGAAAATTGATATCTAAAATTAATCTTGATTTAAGAAAATTTGAATCTTGAAAATTTTTATCTAATTCGACTGTTGTATTTTAACCTAAATGTAGTAAAATAACTATTTTCTCACAATAAAAAGCTAATTTTTACATTGTTAGTTTAAATTATATTTCAATTTTTCTTAAAATTTTGAAAAAATGGCAAAATTTAACATTTTTTGATAAAAATTAAATATTTTTAAATTCTCATAAAAGAGAAATCTTTTTTACTAAAATATTTTTATTTTTTATTTAAAATCGTTTCTTTAAATTTGAATTTTTTATTAAATGTTTTTTAAAAAAATATATCAATTAGAGACAAAAGTTTATATTTGATTTATAGAAATGACTAATTAGTCAATAATTGAAACAATTATGAAGCTATTCTTAAAAGATTGAAAAACTCTAATGAATAAACAATTTAAATTAATTAAATAAACCCTATAAAGAAAAATTATAGCCTTAGTAAACAAAATAATGACTCTAATAGCTGGTTCATTCAATGAAAAAGTCTAAAGTAGTTTTTTTTTAATTATAAAAAACTTTTAAAAATAAAAAATTTTTATTTTTAGAAAATTTAATTAATTATACTATCATAGCAAAAAACAATATTAATTTGCTTGTTGATTCAAAAAAAAATTAATACCAAGTTATTCTAACATTCTGTTGCTAAATTTGATTCATAAGATTTTCCAAAATAATAAAAATGTTTCATAATATTTTTCCTTAGTTAATTGCTAGAATTAAAATTTATTTTTATTTACATAAGGATTTTTATTTAAAATTTTACATAAAAACATTGTTTCCTAAAGAGTGAAAAAGCTATCAAGAATTTTCTTTCAATAGTTTTATTCTTGAATTTGAGAGATCATCAAAAATGTAAATTGTTTTTAACAATCTACTATTTATGAGAATATTAGACTTAACTGCTTAGCAGAGATTTTTAGTCGGGTATCATCTAGGCCGTTAGTTCTTAGTATTTTTACAGCTTATCTAGCTCTGTTATGAAAACTCTCATTGATTATATTTTATTGCCGATATATTTGCCTCTGAAACTTTGTTTTCAAGCTTTTTCCAATCGTTAAGCATTCATTTGGTGAAAAAGTTTAATATTGTTTTCGACTTTTTAACTTTTAATGCATTAAGTTTCTAAAAAAACTTTTTAAGAAAGTGTTTTTCAGGAAAAAATTTAAAATTGTTTTCTAAAATTAAAAAAAAAAGTAATTTTTTAAGAAGTGAACATAAAAAAAATTGAGTGGAAAGGATTCTTAATTTTGATGAGAACCTACTATTAATTAAATTCTCTATTTAAAAAAATTTAAGTCATTATAATATTTTTTATTCAGCTCCTTCTTAAATAATTTAAAAATATTAAAATATCATCTTATCTGACTGTGCGATTATTTTAAATTTAAATTTTTTTGCTATTAAAAAAGTATTATATAATGAAAAATAATTTTTTGATTTCAAACTGAATTTAATAAAATTTTATATTTTGGGAAACTTTTTTATTTCAATAATTTTATACTATTTTTCAAACTATAGTTAAGTAAAGTGTAGAATCGCACTTTTTTAAAATAATTTCTTCAAGTACAATTTAAAAATTTTAAATTAATTATTCATAAAATTTTTTTTTTAGAATTGTTGTACTGGAGAAAAAATCTTCGCCATGTTAAAAACTCTACATATGGGACAAGCTATGAGCATGAAGCAAATTTTTAAACTTATCAAAAGACTATATAATCAGAAGGAATTATTTGGTTTAAAAAAATACTAATATTGTTTTTTAAAAAATAGTATTTGCTTTAGATAATGAAAAACTGAGGCGTTGTGAATTTGTCTGCTATAGAAATTAGAAATTCGATTGTAGATTAAACTATCAACTAAAAAAATTAGTAGTAGGATATACATAGTTTGTAACGACCAAAAATAAATTATAAAATTTAAAAAAAAATGAAAATTAGTTTCTAAAAAATATTAAATCAGATTTTTAAAGTTAGACTAGGATAAAATTAGGGAGACTAATTGCTTAATGTTGTTAGTAATAAAAATAAAATTTTTTTACTTAAAAATAACTAATTGTAATGCTATTTATGCAGAAGCAGTACTTTTGAGTAAAAAGGGGACACAGGCGGTTTTCTTAGACTATAAGACTTTTTTGTGTGTGTGATTTTTTTTTCTCTAGCCGATAAGAATGACGATAAGAACCATCAGACCCCCGTATAATTACATTTTTAAAATCCTTTTATAAATGAAAAAAAAAAAAAATTAGCATATGGTAAATCTAAAATTGTATCTGACATCTTTATATGAAAAATATTACTTTTTCATATGAAAAGGACTACTAAGTAAATTTATTCATTTATAAACAGTCTTAAATCCATCCATTTAAATGCAATCTTTATTTTATAAATTTTCAATTATTATTTGTTACTAAAAAAAATATGTCATTTAATGTCACGAAATTTGTCAAAAATAGGAGATTTTCTTTTTTAATATTTAGGGCTTGCATTTTTTTTAAATAGTTTTTATTAAAAGAAATTAAGCATTTAATTTTTTTTCAAAATATGCATATTTTTCAGTATCTGTTTTCATTTTAAGGCAAAACATTTAAATGAGGTTAAAGTAAAAATTTATATTAGTTAATAGCTAAAAAAAAAAGAATCAATTTTGATAAAGAAAAAGTTTTCTCATTTTTAATCAAAATAAATTACGAATTTCGCTTTTAAAGTGTCAATAATTGAATTTTTAAGCGTTTTTAAATGCTAATCTGTTAGTTTCTTCAAAAATATTTTTATATTTGCTTAGTTTATTAGTGTTAGACTTGATTTGTTTTGAAATGTTTATCAATTTTAGAATGTTTTTTTCCTTATGTATTACTCAAAATCTTGTATAAAGTGAATTAGTGCGATTAACTAAATATTTCTTTAATTCAACTTTAAAGGGCACATTTTGATTATTTTCTAAAAAAGGCAATTTATTGCTTTTGGAAAGTATTTTCTAAATGGCAGTTTTTATCAAAACAACTCAATTCAAAACTTTGTAAATAAAGTAGGTTTTTAAAGTAAACGCTAAAAATTTAGATATACATAAATAAATAATAATAATAATTAAAAGAACTACGACCGGTATAGAGGTAGCACGAGCTACTTTGTATTGCTCGATATTGAATGTTTGTATTTTCAACATTTATTTTTTCTTTTTTATTAATCAAAAGATTTTTTTAAAAGGATTTTTTGCCTCCCTATGAAGTTGTTTCAATTTATTGCCAATTCTTTTTGTTAAAAAACAATTGGAGGCATTGCTTAATGAGTCAATGTTTTCTCTAATGCTACAATTATTTAATAATATATTTATTGGTCTATCAAACTATTCCATTATGTATTTGAAAAAATAAATAAGAATATATAATTTATTTATTTTTTGAGATTTAAAAATATTTAAATTTATTTATCTTTTAATATAATCTCCTAAAAAATTCCTAAAAATAGTTCGTGCTTTTAATTTGTTAAAATCACCTAATTTAGGGAGGAAGTCATTTCTTTTATAAATTAGCTAAATTTTTCCATAATAATTTAGATATTTATTTTTATCAAAATCTACCCAGAGTTATACATATATTAAAAAAGTCTTTGTTGTTTTAAGAAAATAAATGTTTGCTGAAATATTTCTACCAGCCTTAATTGCTCAATGTTGTGTTTTTTTAATCGACTTTTTCTTCGATTTTTAGCCCTATGTAACTAAAGAGCTATTATTTATCAAATCAACTTAATCTTTCATTGAAATTATAAATTTTCAATATTTTTAATTATACTCAGTGATTAATTTAACAAGAAAGAAAACATCAATACCACTGTAGCATTAGATTAATTTTTCATGAAGGATTTAAATTATTACTTTTTAAGTTTGATGTTTATTTTGTTAGCTAAACCTTAAATTTTTTAATTAAATGTTTAGGAAAATGAAAATTTAATTAATCTTAAGACACGCATACACTGGAAAACAGAATAATGCTTTCCAGTCTTGTGATAAACAAAAGCTTAGCCTAAACAAGTACACCACTGTTTCCAAAAATCTACAGCACTGAAATACGATCCAAAGCTTTTGTCTTTTTATCTTTATTTTTTTCTAATTTATTATCAAAAATTGACAAATTTAGATTTTTAATCAAATATTTAAAGAAAAATTTATTTGAATATAAAAATTTTTTTATTTATTTTAGCCCACAATTAAGTGATAGACGAAGATTGTTCAGGAAAATTATTTTTTGCCACATTTACGTTAACATTTATTCGACGCAGATCCGATTACATATGCTAAATGAAAATCAAATTTTTTAATGCTAGAAAACTTTGAATTTGGTTTTAAAAAGGGTTTGCTTCTTTGCCTAATTTTTAATTTGAAATATTAGATGTCTAAGCAGAAAAATAAAATATAGAAACAAAATATTTTTTTTTTAAATATTGTAAGATATCATTTTTTAAATTTGCTTTGGATTTTTTTAAATTGAATTTTTGTGAAGTTGTTTTTTGAAAATGCGTTAAAAATTTACAAAATTTTCAAAAATATTCGTATTTGAATAAAGATTATTCCCTAAAATTAAGAAAAATCTTTCAAAACATTTTTATTTATTTATTTATTTAATCAATAATTATTATTTTAATCATAAATCTGTAGGATGAAATATTGATATGTTATTCATAGACTTTTTCCAATAAACTTCAGTAATTTTAGCTCTTAAATATTTAAACTCTGGCGTTTAAAAACAATAACGAAAAAGCAATGAAACAAAGAGTACTGTTTGATAGTTAACTTAAGTTTAGATCATCTCAAATTAAATTTAAGATTATCAAAAGAATTTTTATGCTAATTTTTTTTAATCTTTTGTTGCTAATATTTAGGTTTTATCTTGATTATAAATACGCTGCATCAAATTAGATAAAATTACCAATTCCAAATTTTTCAAATATACTTAAATTAAATTGCTTGAAAATTTCGTATTTTTTATCTTACTCTAATCAATAACTATTATCTAATTTGAAGCACTTAAACAATTACTATTTTCCGTTCGGTTAAATCAAAGTAAAAAAGCTTATCTGAGCATTTTTGATAAATATTTTAGCTTAAATAATTATTTAAAATCTATTTACAAAATAAAGCTGAATTAATTGCTTTTCGAGCAGTTTTATGTCTGGCAGGGATTTCTCCAAACATTTGTATCAACAATCGTTACTTTGCATTGGTCTATTGATCAAAATACGAGTTAACGATTTGAGTGAATTATAAGCTTTAAATAAAGTCTCACTTTTATGACTTTTATCTAATTATTTTCTTTTTCTTTAGTGACATTTGTTTTTTGAAAATCAAAGCCTCAGTCTTATCGGTCTCAGTCAACTTTGCATTTGGTCATACATGACATGAAAATTTTAGGCAATTATTTTTTAAATTATTGTATGAAATGACATAATTAAATCTATATTTTTTTTCACGAGAAAACAGAGAAGTTTAATTACTGATTCAGTCAAATAATTCAAATTTTAATAAAAATTAGTAGATTTATGAAAATTGAAAATATAAATCATAATTTAATTTAGGTTCAAATTTTTCTTTATGCTTTATGGGTTGAATTAGTTCTAGATTCAACTGAGACTTGGTTTTTTATTTTTTTTTTCAGTTTACCCAAATATTTTACCCAAAATAAACAGAAATTAAATCCGAATTAAAAAATCAATAATTTCTTAAAAAAATTTTTAAATTATTTTTTTTTAGAATTAAAATCAAGTAAGCAATATGTCTCCTTATTGTTAAAAATGAATTTTAATTTGATAACTTTCATATATAATTAAAAATCAAACCTAATATAAAAACTGCTGAAAGGTTGGAAATATGTTTTAATCATTTGATAAACTTCAGATGCCGATGATGAATAGTTATAACTTTCAGTAATTTATTTTTCATCTCAATTTTATGAACAGATGATCAAAATCATTAATCTAATTTTTAAAATTAATTTAGAAATTAAAAAAAATAAAAAAACTTGCACGAAAAATATTCGACTGTTCATAAATGCTTTGAATCAAATAAGTTATTTGTAATTTTAAAAATAGATTTTTAAAATAAACATATTTCAATTAGATTGTTCTTTTATTTGGACAATTTAACCTAGAGCAAAAAAATTTCCTTTTAAAAATAAAAATGACATCAAAAATTGAAAAAACAGATTTGATCGTAAAATTTTATTTTAGAATTTTAAATTCTTTAATGTCCAATTTTGAATGGGAAGTTTTTGACCTTAAAAAATTGTTAATTTGACTAAGATTTCATTAGATTTTTTAAATAATAAATTTAGTAAGCAATGTACAAGTTCAAGAATAAATTATGGTAAGATTACTAAAAGACTATTTTGCCTCGTTAGGATCTATGAGATTTTGATTTAAAACAGACCTAATTTTGTCAAATTAAAGATTATTGTTTTAGATTTTTATCTAAGGAAAAATAAATTACTCTATTTAAATTCTAATATTGGAAAAATTCAATTCGGAAGAAGAAATAATTTTATCAATTTTTATAATTATTTTTAAGATATTTTCTACAGTCAAAGACAAAATAAAAATTCTCACGAGTTTCTTGTAAATTATTGTCGCAATGAGATTCGATATAAATTACATTGCGAACACAAACAGATTATTAAGAATCCATTTCATATTCAAATAAAAAGGTTAAAAAAAAGACAAATAAGGATTTTTTCTTCAATATAGGAACTAAAAAATAAAATGAATACCTTTAATGACATAAATTTTCAAAATTAAAAACTGCTGACCTAGAATTATTTATTTTTTGTGATAGAAATATCTATTGGTTCTTAAATTAGAAATTTTAAAGATAAAAATCATTTTCAAGAGCTTATTTAAATTTTTATTAAAAAGAGAGTCATATGCATAAATTTAATTCACTTTGAATTAAAGTATAAATTTTTTGGCAATTTTTTTTTTGAAAAATTAAAACTCTAAATTAATTGATTAACTTAAGTGTATAATTTTAATAAAAAAAATTAAGGAAAATTTTAAATCGAGAAAAAAAGTTAGTCTTTGGGTAGAAATTATTGTGAGACTGAAGAGATAGTTTAAATTTATTAAAAAAAAAGAAATTTGGAAAATTAGTACATCTAGAATTATTTACTAATAAACGTGACTAAATGATAGAAACAATGAGTCACAAATAGCTTCCTTCTTTTTTTATTCTATTTTAAAAATCATTCTATTGATAATATACATTTCTGTTTAATTTTCGTGCGCAAATTATCAAAATATAATTTTAGGCAAAAAAAATAAGAAAATTTTTAAAAATTAAAAGCATGTTTTGAAAGCAAAAGCTCAAATTTTAGAATCTAATTAACTTAAATTTTAGTAATGAAAACTCTCTCAAAAATCAAAAATTTTTCAATCAAATAATTTTTGTAAATAATGAACTCAGCTTGTTTAAAAATTAATTAGAGACATTTCAATGACTTAAACTGGCTTCATAAACATTTTTAATTTTAGTTTTAACAGATACATTGTCTCATTTGTGCTTTGGCTTAAATCATGAATTAATAAATTCTGGAATTTTTTATTCTCTTTTAATGTTTTGATCCTTTATCGTGTTCTATTCTCGATTTTAAAAATAATTGAATAATTTTCTAGATGTTTTTAGCTTTTTGACAAAAATTTTTTTAAATATTTCTAGAAAGACTAAACAGCAATTATTTCACATCGAGAAAATTTTTGTCAATCTTTTTTTTTTATCAGACTTTAAATATTTTTTTCTTAAACCAGATACAAAGGTGCATGTAAAGCGCGTGTTATTCTCCGAAATACGAAATATCATTACTGAAAAAATAACCCAACGTAGAAAATATAAAAATCAAAAATTAAACATAAAAGAAATTTTTTAAATTTTACGATAAAACAGTTAAGAAAATATTTTTAAATAACTCCTGAATTAATTACATCTTATTCGAAGATAATTATTATTTTTCTTTAAAGATTTAAGAAAAGATAATTTAATAGACAAATCTTTATATTTCGGATAATCCGTTATCTATGAATTTTTGGAAATCTTGCGTTGGTGCACTTTTTTCTAAGAAAAATTCTAGTTCAAAATTATAGATAGTGCAAGATTTAAATCCTAAATAATCGAAAATAGTAAATAAATGTGCGAATTAGAGTTCAATTAACAATGTTATCTTTGGTTTTAAACAAAGGCGTATTTTTGTTATCAAAATTTTAGTATATTCTTAAACTAAACTCATTTTCGTGCAGAGTTGAATTAAAATTTAAAATTTTATTTTAAAATCAGATTTTTTAATTGAGTAAAAACATTTGTTTTTCATTGAGTCATTTTATTTTTTATATTATTGAATAAGTTGTCAAAAAATTAATTAAAGACTAATAAGATTTATATTTTTTAAGTAAAATAGAGGCATATTAATCTGATTATTTTTTCAGTTATAAATTCTATAACAAAGAAATAAAAGAAAGTCTTTTTTTTATTTTGGAATGGTACTATGAAAAAAGAACTGATTAGCACCAGGTGCAATCGACATAAAAACTGTTCAATCAAGGCTAATTTCACATTATTAAATAAAGATATATTTTTTCCTTTTTGAGATACAAGAGTGCTAACATAGTCCAAAATATGGTATTAACTCCTCAACTTTTGTTGTCATCTATACGAATAATTAAACCCAACATTATATCTTATTCTATAATTGCTTCTCTTTTAAAAGTGATATCGTTTTTAAAACTAAAATTTTATTTTATTCGAGTGGAAATAATCTAATAATTTTCTTTAATTTCGAAAATAAACTAACAGTTTAAAATAAATCTAATTTTAAATTAACTGAAAATTTAGTCAAACAAATTTGATCTATTAAGAATAATTCTAAACTTTTCACTTTCCTAGAATTGAATTTGGTGTTCTAGACTTGATGATTAGAAACTAATTTGTTTTTCAAATTAATAAATATGCTAATAGTTGCTTTGATTGTAATAATTGTTATATTATCAAGGCTCTAATGAATAAAAAAATCAAAGTTTGATATTGAAAATTATTTTTTCTCTTTAGAGCTAATAATGTTTATTTGCTAATCAAGCTTATAATTAAACGGATCCAATATCAGCGACAAAATGGAAGTACATGGAAAATATCACTTCAAATCAGAACAAAACATTTTACGAAACAGTACTCTCAAGAGCTTAAATGATTTGTTAGATACTAAAAAAAAGTAAAAAAAAAAATTATCAAGTATTTAGCTAATTATTTTGTTTATGTCAATAGGCCAATATTTCTTGGTGATATAAAAGCTTCAAATAAGAAAAAAAATTTGTTCAAAAGCCAAAATTTGCAAAAAATTGAGAAAAACGAATTAGTCAATCCTATTAAACAAGAGAAAAAGCCACTTCGTAAACAATACAGTCTTCAAAGCAAAGTAAATGAAATAAGTGGACCAAAACCTCAGCCTAAGTCAAATTGGTCACGAATAAAATCTAGGTAAATTGTGAAAAAATTATAGAGCTTTCTATCTGCTAAAATTATCTATAAACACTAACTAATACTAAACAATATTTTCTTATAAACTTGGTTGATAAATTAAAAAAAAGCCTGATTCACTATCACAAATAGAAAAAATGATCTTTTTTAATTTAACTAAAATTGGCTACAATATTCAATCTTTATTTTTTTAGATTTGTTTGATTATTTTTCACTTTTTTTTTATCTCCAAAAATTTCAAGCATTTTAGGCAATGTTTTAAAAAGCAGCCTTTGTATTTTTGAGCGTTATTTCTATTATTTTGAAGTCTATTATCTTTCAAAGAGACTTGAATTATGTTTTTATTATTTATTTTAAAATTTATATGTATTTTTTTTTCTATTTTCTACCTTTTTCTAGTTTATTCGACATGAATTTTGCCAAATGAGCATGATTTTTTTAGTTTGAACATCATCTCAAATTTATGTGTAAATTAGTTTATCAATTAGTTAAGGATATATTTTAGGTTACTACATTTTATAAAAGAATTTTAAAATAAAGTTAAGAGTAAAATTTCATAATGAACTTTTAAATTATTACGGCAATATTTATTTAATTCAAGAGTAAATTGTTTTACTGTTTAAAAAAAAATAATGCTCAGTTATAAGGAATCAATTAAATTCATCATTTAAACTAAAATGCTTTTAATGATTCTCAGCCTTTTTTTAAATAATTTAAAACTTCAAGTGCTTAAAAATGGCACAGACAAGTAGTTAATATTTTACATTATAAAATTAAATTAGCAATAATACTTGTTTTTGATATTGAATTTTTACCTGGGATTTTTGCATCTTATCTTCGAAAAAAATTTGAATTTTTAAAATATTGCTTTTCTCTTAAAGAAGAGTGCATGTTTAAGGTATCATCTTGATATTTACTACTAAATTATTTTTATCTGTATTATTTTTTACCTAATTCAAATCAGTAAATAACTGAGCTTAGTTACTAAGGGTTTTTTTCGATAGAAAATTTTCAGTAGCTATAATTTGAATAACTAAAGAGACATCATATTTAGCAATGCTGTTTAATTGGCTTCTATGTTCACTTATAAAAAATTTTTAAACCTTTACTTACTAAATTTAGTTTGATTTATCTTTTCACGATTTTTTTTCTCTTTTTCTATGGGTTCAGAATTTAATCATGTGGGTGAAAGGGGGACCAAGGCTCTGTCTGAATTATTTTTTAAATAGATAAAAAAAATAACTTAGCTTCTGCAAGCAATCAAAATCTAGTTTAGAATATTTTCTATTAACTAAAAAAATTTGGGTATAATTTTGAATAAGAAAATATTCATCCAATTAGTTAGAACTTTTTCGATAAATCTTCAAGTAAAAAACAACAACAGATACATTGCGTACTAAGTTAGTTTTTTAGACTTAAACCTAAATTAACATACCTTTAAAACTTGTTAGTTTTTCTAAATTGAAAAATTATAAACATTCTAAGTATTAAGCATGGCGAATATAAAATCCTAGGTAAAAATGGTAGTCAGATAATTTAGAAACTTAAGAAATAAAACAAACTTCGTGAAACTATTTTTAGATATTTTAGCATTTTAAAATCTTAAGCAATTAACATCTTAGTTGCTAAAATTAAGCATCCTTGCACTAGAATTGAAGAACAAATTTACAATTTGAAATTAGCACAGCTTCCAAGAGAGAGAGAGAAATTAAAGAGAGAGCAAAAGTTATTTTAAGAACTTTTTCTATTGCATAACTTGAAAATATCATGTGATATGCTTTTTTATTTTTGAAATAAACAAAATTTTAAAATTTTATTATATTTTATTATAATTTTTTTTTTTAAATGTTTAATTTTTATTCTGATGCATTTTGAATAATAGAAATGGATAAAAATTGTTCTTGGTTATTTTTTAAATGACAAGGATTTTTTTTTATTTAATCGATTTAGATCAAAAAGAAAAATAAATGAACATAATAGACGCTGTTTAAAAATAGAAGCTCGCGCAAAGAGTTTATGATTAAAAAAAAAGATTCAAATTGAAAGTGTAGTAAAATTAAGTTAGATTAACCCTTGAATGGAGCGAATGGATTCAAACAAATAAAATATTCTTTTAACTTACCACATTCTAAATATAAAATCAAAATGCTAACTTTAAGAAAATTATAAAAAAAAATTAGTAAGCAATACGTGTTTTAATTTTGCTTCAGTGGGTGTTAGAAAAAAATCACCAAACAATTAAGCTTTTATACTTTTTTAGATTGAATCGCTAGTTTTAGAACTAAAACATACAAGACTAAAACTAAACAGATTTTTTTAATTAGAGATCATTTTTACAAATTTCTTATCTCACTTATCATCACTGTTTGTCGAATTTTAATGAGTTAAAAATTTCTCGTTTAATGAGAACCAACAATTAAAGTTAAAAATTAGAAAATTTTGTTATTTGTTTTCAAGTAAAAAAACAAACTAAATAAAAATCTGACTAACAAGTAATCCGACGGTGGTTACTTTTTGTTTGCGAGTGAACATGGATTCAGTAAATCAAATACCTAAGTATATTAATTCGTCGACAAATATGAATAAACCGCGAATATCCAAGCAGCATACTATTCAGAATAGCGAACACTGTTCGGTCGACACCAGCCTTGTTAGGAAAAAACTTTCCAGTTCTAAATCGGATGGGTATGTCTTAAATTTATTTATCGAGCTAGATTCATTCGAAAAAAATTGAATCGCAATTAAAATTGCTAATTTTTGTCGAACTAAAAAAAATTCTAATTTTTATCAAAATCAAGATTTTAATCATTTTATTTGCAAAAAAATACATATCAAAACTATAGTATATAAAATCATGAAAATACATGTCGAATAGATTCTTTTTTTTTCTTCATTTGCCATCTTTGGTAATGTTTACATGATTCGGGCTAGAGGATAAGATTTTGCTGAATAATTCAAGTGTAAAAATAAATTATTAATGAACAAAAATGTCATTGATTTATAATTTAATTTTAACTCAGTACTCATTTTTTTTTTTCATTTTCTGATGCAAAATATTAGATCCCGAATTCCTTTCACTATTGGAAATTTTTCCGCACTTCCTCAAAAATTTTTTTTTTCTATTTTGTTTCGAAAAAAAATTGACTATTTAAGAAAACATTTATTTTTTTTCTTTTCTATTTTAATATTAAATTTCACCATAGATTAGTCTATTTTAGAAAAGTAAATATTTGTCATGTCCTTACTTAAAAAGATTCAAAATAAATCTGAAAGGTAATTTTTTTTAGATAAACAAGCTAAATAATATGTATATACAAAATAATAATTTTTTTTTAATCAAAACTCTATCTAAAATTAATTTTCAAGGATACAAGTGGTGACGGAGTTAAATAAGCATCCAGCGATTAAGTACTTAAATTTTACCTTTTTTCTAGTAAAAAGACGCTTTCAAGTAGTAGTTTTTTTTTAAAGTATAATTAAAATCATGAGAAATTAGCAGACTTTTTGCAACATCAGTTTGCTATAAATTTAGAGGCGAAATATTCTTTTGTGTCTAAGTAGGCAGAATTTGCTTAAGACGAATTAGACAAAAATTACACCCAGTACAGTAATAAGAGTTGTGAAGCCATTTAAGCTCTTGGTAAAAATCCAAGGCTAGACTTTGCTAATTTTATCAAATTGTGTACTTGATAAAGAGTTATAAAAATAAAATTAAAACATTTTTATTGATATTAAAGAAAATTAACTCCGTTGAGCATTGTATCCTTAAAAAAAGCACCTTAAACTCTTTTAAATCCCATTAACTGTTCTTTTAAATAAATAATGTTGATTTATTTTGCTAAATTGATTACAAATATGAGTTAGGCACTTAATTAACTGGTTATTATAGACACTATAGAGTCGATCACTCGCTCAACTAAAGCTTGCATTTTTGTTTTTTTGTAAATTAGGATAAAATTAGTTAACTAATTAATGATTGCTCGGCTGAAAATAAAGCAACTTAAATTAAAAAATCTTATTTATTTGATTTTTAGTTATAAATTGGTTCACGTTGTAAAATAAGAGTCTAATTAAAGATAATTTTGTGTAGTTGTTTTTTTAAATAAAATCAATAAATGTTCAGGAGAGAGAATTGAAAAAAGTTTTTTAATCAAACAAATAGCAAAATATATCAAAGTTTTATTATCTTTCTTTCTTGGTTTTATTTTTCTTTATAGGCTTAAAAAAATTCCAAATATTTAGGGAATATCTAAAATGCTTAGCTATAAAAAAATCCGACACTTTTTTCAAATATCACATTTAACCTAAAGCTAATATCTTATAACAAAAAATAATTTCTATTTTTAAATGTTTTTTTTTTTCTAATTTTTTAATTTAAAATAAAAGGCTAATCAAGATAGCAACATCGACATTAAACTCTGCTGGATCATCTTCGAGCTCTTCGGCATCGTCGTTTGCAAGCAGTGCTAGTCAAAATCAGACCAATTCTCAGTTGTCAACCAGCAACCAAAAGCAGTCGAAAGAAACCGATAAGCAAATGGGCCAAACTAGTTCGGGTTCCAAGTCAAGTCCGAGTTTTTCAAGTAATCCAACGACTGGTTTTTTGACGCCTGAATATGAGGCCAGCGTCAAACAATTTTTGGAATTTAAGCGTAAAGAATTCGAGGATAGGTACAAGCATGGACCCAAAAGCCAGCCAAATCAACTCCTTGATCCCAAGAATGTTAAACTTGACGATTTTGAACTTGACCGAACTATTGGAACCGGCAGCTTTGGCCGAGTTATAATAGTCTACTTAAAAAAAGACAAGTCTCAACGCTATGCAATGAAGATGCTTAAGAAAGAAAATATTGTTAAAATGAAACAAGTCGAGCATACGCTGAACGAAAAAAAGATATTAAGCTCAATTGACTTTCCGTTTATTGTTAAGCTTGCCTATAGTTTCAAGGATACGACAAATTTGTACATGATTTTGGAATATGTAACTGGTGGTGAAATGTTTACTCATTTGAGAAAAACTGGTCGCTATTCTGAAGAAAACGCGTGCTTTTATGCCGCTCAAATTGTTCTCACATTTGAATACTTGCACTATTTGAACATAATTTACAGGGACCTTAAGCCCGAAAATGTACTTTACGACTCGTCTGGCTACATTAAGATAACAGACTTTGGATTTGCCAAAATAATTAAAGATCGTACGTGGACTTTGTGCGGAACTCCGGAATATCTAGCGCCAGAGATAATTCTCTCACGTGGATACAACAAAGCAGTTGACTGGTGGGCTCTTGGCGTAATCATTTACGAAATGGCAGGTAAATGATTTTCAGAAATATTTTCAAAAGAAAAAAAAAATTTATTTTTATTTTTTTAAGCCGGATATCCACCTTTTTTTGCCGAACAGCCAATACAAATATATGAAAAAATTGTTTCCGGTCATTTACGATTTCCGTCTCATTTCAGTGTTGATTTAAAGGACTTGCTGAAAAATTTACTTCAAGTTGACTTGACAAAGCGAATTGGTAATTTAAAAAATGGTGTCAATGACGTTAAGCAGCACAAGTGGTTTCACAACATAGATTGGATGGCCATCTATGAGCGAAAAATCAAAGCACCATATTTGCCTAAAGAAGAATACGAGCATTACGACGAGGAACCTTTGTATATATCAACCACGGAAAAATTCGTCAAGGAATTTGCTGATTTTTAAGATAAAAATGTTAAGTTTAAAATAAAGTTTTTATTCCAAAAGTGGCACATCGGTCAAAGTAAAAACACATAGTTCCTTTTGTGAATAACCAAAGAGGATATTTGTTAAAGATGAGTTTTTTTTTAATGTATTTTTAAAGAATTTAATTTTTCCTTTTATTTTTTTTTAAATTTAATTTTTATTTTTTGATTATTAAAAAAAATGTTTTGAAATATATTTAAAACTTTTATGTCCAAAAAATTTTTTTCCAATTTTCAAAGCTAAAAATCTTATTTTTTTGTTAATAGGTTTTGGAATTAAAATAAAAAATTGGGAGATTTGATTTTGATTTATCCTAAATGAACAAATCAAGTTAAAAGCTATAAAAATTTTGTCCTAAAAAATTAAAAAATAAAATTTGCCGATTTAATTAAATTAGACTTATTTTGAATTTTATCTTTCTATTTAAATTATCATATAATCACATTTTTAAAGCAAATTTAAAATTCTATTTTTAAAACATGGTTGTGTTTGTTTTTGATTAGATATTTTTAATTTATTTAAGCGTGGCGTAAAACACCTACCATCTAAATTAAACACGTTTTAAAAATTCACATAATAAAAACTTTGTTTTAATTAAAAATTTATTTATTCAAGGCACTTTTTTTTTATTATCAAAGATTTTATAAATTTCAATCAAAATTATAAACAAGCATTCAAATTCGAACTAACCTTTAGTGAATAAATTTTAAAAAATCGATTAAATTAAATTATTTGGTATTAAAATTAATCTAGATAGGAAAATTAATTTTTAATGAATTTGTTTCTAAAAATTTAGTAAGCAATTCATTTACATTTTTAACAATTTTTTTTAAATATTTGAAATTTTTTAATTTAGTAATGATTTATGACTTATAAAAGTTATCTTATAAAATTTACTCCATCCCAACATTTAGACAGTAGAAAATTTGCTAAATCTTTTAAAATGGCAGGTTACGCATAAAATTAAACTTAGCTCAAAGTTTCAGATTTAGAAAAGAAATGATAGGTTAACGATTTGGAAATTTACGGTGATGCTGAAAATTTCTTGTTAAGAGAATTTTAAGTTGCATAATTCAAAAATGATTAAAAAAAAATGAGTGTAACAAAATTTTGTAAGTAATTTTGACTGTAGACTTCATTTTTCAAATAGTCAAAATTTTAACGATTTTATAAGAATATAAGATATCTGAGAATCAGAAAAATTTTTAACTTTAGGCATAAATTACGGGCTAATTTAATGCCTTTCCTCTGATATTGCCTTCATATCAGCAGCCTTGAAAGAATCATTTATTTTTTTGTAAATTGCCGTTCAGTGCCATTTTAACTAAAAGCGTTAAAATAAAAATTTTAATTTCTGTTGGCAATGGTAATGGCCTTTTGATATTATCAATAAAGTAAAAAAAGTATATAAGTAAAAGTTGTTTTTCGTAAGCCTCTTTTAATATTTTTTTATTTATATTTATTTTACATTTTAGCTAAGCTTTTTACGTAAACTGAAGTTAAAAGTAAAAGCGTAAGAAGGAAGTTTTATTTTTAAGCTAAATAATTTTTTTTTAAATTTAAACAAAAATTCAATTTTAATACAATAAGTAAAATCATAATTTAACATATCAAATATGTAGAACTACTCGAACTACCAAGCTAATTTTCCTAATTCGTTCCTTCTGGAGCATAGTGTCATCACTTTTGATTTGCACTCAAGTCGATTTTTCGCCTTCATCCATGCTTCTCCCGATTTCATCATGTCATTCCTATTTTGGTTAACTTTTTCGTGATTGTTGTTCTCCATATTACTGCTGATCATCCTACCTTATCTATCGTATCGCCCTTGAGGTGTCCATCGAAGCCTTATACTCTTTAAACATTGACTTAATGACCCTGAATTTGTTCTTAAGTATAGTTCTGCGTTTGAAAATGTGTTTTAGACCAGGGCATTCCTAGAATTCTTGTCAGGCATCCATTGTCGAAGGTGTTCAGGCTTTTTCTGTCAAATTCAGACATTTCCCAACATTCGTAATCCTACATCAGTGAAGAAAAAACAGTTGAAAATTCTAAATATTAAAATTTGTCAAGTAACAAATTAAAATATCTAAAAATTTTAATAAAATATTTAATTTAGACTTAAACACCTTTAAAATCTTCAAGAAACATCTTTGTTCTTAAAATAAAAGCTTTTTGTTTATAATTCTATTATCCTTTTAATTATTAAAATTTAATTTTTAATTCATTAAATTTTAAAAGTTTTGTTTTCAAAATTTAAGCTATTTTTTATTAAATTTTTTTCAAAAGTCCTTTTTATGGCAACCATAAACTATTAAGGATCGCAGAAATATAATTATATAAATAAATCAATAAAAATTTTTTAAAATATTTTTAAAAAAATGCTTGAAAATATTTTTTTTCAATTTTTTTAATTATCATGTTTTTGTTTTTTTTGAATATTATCTGTATATCTTTAATTAGATATTTATTTTAACTACTGTCAAAAACAAAATCTAAATAAATATTGAGAGGAATTTTTTTTCAAACATAAAAAATTTATACATTAAATATTTATTAATAAAAATTAAAGCCTTTGGCTCTTGGACTTTTTTTTAAAAAAAAAAAGTCCGGACTTGGACTTGACTTGAGACTTGCGACCTTTTAACAACTCTGGCTATTTTCTATAAAATTTCGTGAATGAGGCTCTTTTGAAATTTTTTTTTTTGTAGTAATATGAACTGCAACTTGGAAAAAATACCCGAGCAGAGCTCTAATGAGCTACTTTTACTTACTTTTGAAAATTCTGTGACTGAGCCCAACAGTTATTTCACCATACCCATTTTTTGATTAATTATTTATTATCTTGTGCAATACATAATTAATTTTCTATAAATTTTCAACAATGATTACTTCTCAAAATCAAAGATGTTTTAAATTTAAGAAAAACAACTTAAATTAACTTTATTAATTATCAAAATTTTTTAATTCAATAAATTTTAGAATAAATAGCATTTAAATTTCCATTTATTTTCATTTATTTAATCTTTGAACCTGACAAGCATTTGGTTCAATATTTTAGATCAATAAAATTAAATGATCAATATTTGTTTGTCTTATATGATTTTAAATAGAAATAATTTTTTTTAAACATTAACACTCAAAAATTGAAGGAGTTTTTTCGACCATGTTTTGTTTTTTTTTTCCATGAAATTAAGCATATTTTGTAACAAAAATTCAATTATTTTATTATTTATGATTTTAGAATTTTGATTAAAAAAAAATTTTCAATAATGATTCAAATTTGTTTAACTAAAAACAGATAAAGCATAAAGAACCGAAAACACCGTCCGGTTTTTGAGTGTTAACAGAAAAATCTAAAAACTAAACTCAAACTAATTTAACTTTTTTCAAAATTTTTTTTATTTATTTACATTTTGTAGTATCAAAAATCTATCATGTGGCTGAAAGGAAAGACTAAGTCTCCATTCCAACCGACCAAGGCTTCGCCTAAATTATTTTTTAAATAAATAAAATAAATGATTTTAAATAGACTCAGTAAAAAAAAAAGCCCTCTTCAAGTGATTCAGGAATTTGTCAACTTCTGTATCAACGACTGCCAAAAATTTTCATTTTAAAAAATTTTCTGCTAAGAAGCTTGATGAATCATGTGTTAAAGATTATGTAGAGAAGACCGAATTAATTTTATTATTAATATTTTATTTCATTTTTTTTGCCTAAAATACACTTTCAAAAAAAAATATGATCATTTTAAATTAGGGAGAATTTTTTTAAAGACCATGGCAACTTTTAGAAAATAGGCTCATTTATTAATTTTTAGGCTTTTATATGAAAGAACATTTAATAATAAATTTAAATTAAAAATATATTTAAAAAATTAATGTTTATTTTTTCAAGTTTCATACGGTGAAAATGCAAAAAAAAAAGAACGTTAAAGGAAAATAAATTTTTACACTTGCATTGAAATTTTGTAAATTATTTGGTTTTTTCCAATAGATTTAATATTTACGATAAATAAAGACAAAATTAGAATAATTACTGTTATTAAATAATAAATCGCCGATAAATACCGTAGATTAGTTAATAAACTGCTCATAAATAACACTTCACTGAACTTAAAAATAAATTATCAATCTTTAATGACATCAAGTAATTTTCGCTTTCTCAATCCTAAACAAAATAGCCATAGATTTTTAATTACAAAATAAAAAAAAACATAAAAGATAGATATTAAGCGCTCAAGCATTGACTGGAGCATAAGGAGGTGGTGGTTCAGTTATAGAAAATGGCTGATAGACTATATTTGTGTGCAATGGCGGCGGCGGGGTCGAGGGTGGTGTTGGTGGAGATCGTTGTGATGAATTTGCCGGAATTTGAATCGAAACTTGTTGATTTTCATTTTCATTAGGATTTTCTTGATTACTAGACACTGTGTTTGCCGGAAGAGAGCGTTCAACATGCATTGACTCTTCCAAGTTCGTATACTCTTCGAGTAAACGCTCAATTTGTTCGTCTTCATCACTAGGATATCGTCTAACTAATGTAAAAGCAGTTGCCAGTATGGATAAAGCGCTCGCAAAAACAACTAGATAATAGCTGACATCAAATGAGACATCAACTTTTTTGCCGTTTTTGTCTCTAGTCTCGTTTTGTTGATAATATATTCTTTCTGAAATCCAAAAGCAGAATCCGTTTATTGCCAAACAAAATATAACAGTTAAAATGTGGAATATAGCGTGACGTCGCAAAAGTTTAACACCTGATTTCATAAATCCGAATGTATCAAGCATTAGACCAATACATGATGAGAATATTGCCAGGAATATAAATGCAATAACTGTCCGCATAATTATAATTATTTCTCGGTTAGCACAACTTCGCAAAACTTAAAAAATATTTTTAGTTTTTTTCAAAAAAAATTATTCTTTAAAATTCAAGTCCAAATTTAATCATTCAAAAAAATTGATATTTATGTTTTATTCATTATTTACCTCTAGGTTAATAATTATAATTTTAAAAAATTAGCTAAATTTGAGAAATATAACTCGAATTTATGGATAACAGCTGACATTTGAATTCAGCTTCTTTAATTTTTTTTAAATATTTATTCAACTAAAAACTAAAATAATGTCGTTCGGAAAAACCCTGGGGAAACCTTAAATTTATTTATTATAAAAAATAACTAAAATAGCTAAAATTAATTTTTTTTTTTATTTTCGATTTTTTTATGCTTTTTTTCAGACCCTGGTCTTGAATGTGAATCACTTTATTGTAACATTTTGAAGATTTAGCTTTAACCCTATTTTTAATCATATTTTTAATTTTGTGAATAAAGCCCAAAAATTTGACTCTCTGGAGCAAATTTTCATAAGTGATTTGAGTCACTCAAATATACTTTCAATCAATTTATCATCTTCCTATAATTTTTTGTTTTAAAATCATAATTTTTTTCTCAATAAAATACTGGCTATGGTTTTATTAATCGAAAATTAAAAAAAATTAATTTCTAAAAGAATTCATTATACTGGTTCAAATAAACATATACTAGATTGTTATAACGAACACTTTTCACTACTTTAAATTTTTTTTTAATTTGATGTTTATTTTTAGCCTATTTAAAAAGAATAAAAATTTAATAAATGATAAATCTTTGAAATTTAGTCATAAAATTGACACAAATGTACTGCAAAATAGCAAGAATAGGACAAATATTTTTCAAAACAAAACAATTCAAATGAAAAAAAAAATAATCTAACTTGATCAGGTTAATTAATTAAAAATATTGTGCAATATTTTATCCATGCTCAAAAAGAAACACAGAAAGAGAAAATTGAACATATTAATTAATCACAAACCTTGATAATAAAATATTTGATAAACTTTTTTATTTTAATTAAAAATTTTCAAATAAAAAACTCTTTAGTTTAATGATAGTTTTTCTGTTTGTTAATTTTTATATTGTCTTAATTAAGACAATTATTCTATTTCAAAAGTCACTGGCTTAAAATAGTCCCTCATTGTGCATAAAATAAAATTAAAATTAACTTTTTTTAAGATTTAAAAACTTAAAAATAATTTAAAATGGACATTTTATTTATTAAAAATGCGAATAAAATTTTTCTTACCTATGCCGTTCGGTAGAAAAAAATTGTAGATAATAATGTTATTTTTCGAAATTTTGCTTGTCTCGATATGGAACTCGAGACGACCGGGAGCAAAAAAATGTGCAACACCAATGTAATTAAGATTACATCCGCCGCCTTGAAGAAAAAACCATCTTGTGTCTACTAATGACACGGATAAAATCGAAATAGCGAATATAGCACAAATAGCTGAAAGAAAATTTCGTTCGCGTTTTTTGTACATTGAAAAATATTCATTTACATCCGTTTGAGTTGAATTTGTCAATAGAGCTGTGCTATTAGTCGATGTCCGAGCGGAACTATTCGAGAAACAGAGCTGAGAGTTTGTTGAGCGTCGATTGGGCGGTGTATTCGAAGCACGTCTGAATAAGCGCATATTGACCAGTGTTTGGTTTAGGCGGCTGTGTATCCGTGAGCTGTCTGCTTCATTATCTTGTATGTTCATTTCAAGATTTTGTACACTTTCGTTTGGCTCTCGTTGCTCAGTTATTGCATAATATAAACGGTTCGAATTGGCTTGAGACGGCGTCGAGTTGAGATCTATCAGCTCACTTTGAGACAAAGTATTCAATGAGTTCTCTCTGCTTTCAGACAAGTTTAAATTTTCTTGTGTGTTGCTGCGTGCACCAAATGTATGCTGTTTAATATTGTTTACCAAACGAGCCACTCGGTTCAATATTGAACTCATTCAGTTAACTTATTTAATGCCAATCGAAAAATAAATTTTGTTCAAAATTTCATTGTTTTTTAATCTTCCTTCTAAACAAAAAGCCAGACTGATTTAAATAAAATTACATAATTTAAAGATAATTTATGAGCTTTATGGGGGCTAAAGAACGAGTCAACCAACACGAATGCTAGCTATTACTAATAAATTCAAGATCTTCTTTTGCTAGTTTTCGTTTTCGTTCAAGAGCAAAATCTTATTTACGACTCGAAAAAAAAAAAAATTATATTTATATATATATTCACCCAAAACATAAAAAATTATAATTTTTTTCTCTCTATTATTAATAATATGGATTGCAAATGAAAAATAAATGCAAATTTCAAATCTAGTTTTTGTTCTTGCTAGTTTTTAGCAATGCAAACTCTTCATTAAAAATTTCCTTAGTTATTTCTATGGATATAAATTAGCATAATTAGTATTTAGACTCTAAATTAGGTACTTCTAATCACTGCTGCTACCTATAATCGAAAACAGATTTGAAGACCATAAATTTTTCATTTTAAAAATCAATGTTCAACTCAAACTTCAATCAAAAAAAATATTTTCCATTTTCCAATAAATTTGATAAGAGTTTCTAGTATTTTTGGATAATTTTTTGTCAAAATCAGTTTAGCTAATGACGCATTAGCTCTAGTAAAATAGTATGAGCGCAGATGACTACGACTTTTTTTTTGATAAAATTTCTAAATAAAATTGTTATGTAATTAAACAAAATCTAATTAGATAATAAAAGGATATTTATCTAAAAATAATATTTTTAGATTAAAAATTTAAACAAAACAATTTTTGATTTTATTTTAGCCAAAGAGGCATCGAATTTTTAAACATAACTTAAACTTAGTGATTTTTAATTTTTGCATGAATAGCAAAAGGTGCAAATAAAAACTATTTTTATTTTCAATTTTAAAAAATATTTATAAATTTTGAAATAAATAAGCTTTAAGCAGTCTATTCGACCGAATATTTAATGCTTTTTTATTTATTTTTAATACAAACTTAAAATTTAGGATCCTACTATAATTACTTGAATACCTGCATTAAGGTCTAAGTATAATTATTATGTCAAAGCTATTAGACTAGATTTTAATTAATAATTAATAGCAAGAAGCCCAAAATTTTAGTAAAGGCTTTCAAAACGCCTCACTAATTCACATGGTGTGAAAATTGTTTTGTTTAAAACGTTTATTTTTTCTTTGGGGCGATTGAACTTTTTTATTTTAAAATTTTAATTTAAGGATTTCCTTGACGTTTTCGTGAGTTATTGAAATTTATTTTGTTGCTATTAATTTTATTTTTTTTAAAAAGAATTATGATATTTTTATTATTTAAGAAAAGTAAATAAAAAAGGCTAACGTCTAACAATAAAAATGGTCTTTTATACAAAAAAGGATTAATTAGTATATTGTCAAGTTGATATTCTTTTATATTTACTTACGTAACAATTACAAAAGTTTAGCTCATAAAATAAAGTCTCATGCTTAAATAATAATTACAAAACTTTCACAGTTCTCAATTAATTGTGATCATTCTTCATAAAAATTTTACTAATTCTATAGCAATTTAAATAAAATTTTTTTTTCTAAATTTTTTAATATCTTGTATCTTTTTGAATTTTATAATATAAAGTTAGTAACGAAAAACAAAAGGATAAAGAATCCTTTACCTTTATTCTTTTTTATTCATTTAAAATATAAAACAATAAATAAATTTTAAAAAACCAAAAATTGCATTTCAAAGAAAAAAATTCTTTTTTTACTGACCCCTAATTTCTAATCCAATATCTAAAAACAAAATGCCTCATGATATATATTTTTTATGATGATAGGTTTTGTTGATTTTTATAAAAATTTGATAACTTTTTTAGCTAAAATATTTTTTTAATTTGCCTTAAAAATTTTTCACAAATGAGATGATACAGACTACTATATTGAGAATTAAATTCAATAAGTTACTAATATTTAAGAGAATTAATTAAAGCGAAACGCCAAAAATTTATCTAAAGGCGTCTCTTATTTTGTCATTTAAAAAAAAATTAAAGATGATTTTCAAAATTAAGAAATATTAGTTATGCATTAAAAAAGTAAAATGTTCAAAATACATTAACAAATTAAAAAAATAAATAATATTCTAAAGACTTGAATAAAAAATGTTTCAATTTATTAAAAATAATAAATTTTTCATACAATCTTATTTAAATATTGCTATTTTAAAGATATTGTTTTCGAATATCAAGTTTTTTGTCAAAATAAATTCTAAAAAAAATAAATAAGAGAATTCTTCTATCTTAGTATACTTCTAAATGAGACTAGAGAGAAGAAACGTTCCCTTCTTTCTTAACCACCTTTTACACTTTTTCTTCGCTAACAGCTTGTCTTCATATAAATAACTTTAGTCATATCAATGCTCAAAAATATACGCTAAATGTAAGCGTAAATGCAAACGATACGAAAGGAAAAACTGACAAAACCAATAGTTTTAATTTGAAGTCCTCAAGAAAAAAGGAATTAA
>VANL01000110.1:0-66776 GCA_006352455.1 Brachionus sp. 'Tiscar'
GTTTCTCGACGCGCTGGTTATTATTTTTGGAATGCATACTTTTTGATATTTCTTATTACAGCTTCAATTTTTGCTATTTTTTCTGTTCGACCTGACCAGCCACATTTTAGACTTCCAACTACCGCTACACTTTTACTTACAAGTATTACATTTCGATGGAGCTACAGTAGCCGATGCTTACCAACAGTTAATTATCTTACTTCACTTGATGTTTATTCGATAAAATCTATTGGACTTGTTTTTTTATGTTTTATTTGGCATGGTTTGGTCACTATATTATTCAATTTTTTTGATTACAATACAGTTAATATAATTGATAAATCAGTATTTGGATTTTTATTCCTTTTTTTTATTTTGGTCAATTTGACTCTTCTTATTTGGTTAAAATTTGCTTTGAATATTCGACATTCAATGACAGTCAATGATCAAATATTTTTTAATAATCAAAATAAAACCAATGATCAAGTCATGTTGGATTTATTGGAAGTTTATAATTATGATCATTTTAACAACGATCTTACTTTTTCATCTGCGTATAACACAATTAAAAGTAATGATTTAATTAACTCTAATCGACACAATAAAGGACTGATGGAACAACTTTCACAAATTTATTTTAAACAAAATATGTGCAATATAAATGAAAATAATGAGAAATTTTAATTTTTTTATTTAAAATTTTTTTTTATCTGAATTTGATTTTGAGAATAAAAAATTTATTGGTAAAATTTTAAAACGAACGTCATTGATGTATTTTTTATATAATTCAGGTTTTTTCTTCAATTGCCGCTCTTCCATTAATGGCATTGAAATAAAATAGATCATTAGAAAAATTCCAACTGGTCCAAATATAAAACTTGATAATCTGATATAGTCGATTGGAAAAAGGTTTGATAAGCTCGGCTTGCTGGTGATAAATAAACCAAACCAGTACAAAATCTCCCCGAAGTAATTTGGATGTCTTGATTGAGACCATAAACCTTTTCTCATGAATCGTACTCTTTTTTCTTTACTAGCCATTTCAAATTCATTTGATAACTGATAATCTGATATTGCTTCAATCAAGATTCCTGTAAACATAGATAAAATACCGAGACATTCAGTAACTTCGATATTTTCCGATGATCTGAAAACAATGTAAAGAGGAATGCATCCAAAAAACGTCAAAACAAAAGGCAAGAGTAAAATTCCAAAAAATCCTATGGTAAAATAAACTATCTTTGGTTTCCACTTTGGACGTAAATCTGAAAATCTCCAATCTTCATCTTTTATTCCGTGCACAGCAGTAGAATATAAATTATAAGTTAGTCTAATGGACCAGATATTCACTAAGATAAACACCAAAATTGATTTAAAACTATAATTTTTTGATTCGATCAAATAATAAATTGAATAAACTGATGATTGAATTGTCCAATTTGGATCATTAATGCTAAACGAATCAAAAATAACACAATTTAGGTAGATTAAAAGACATCCAAATAAATTGCCTAAGAATAACTTTGTCAAAAAAGAATATGAATTCAACATGTTGAAAATTATCCATGATGTTGATATCGCAGTGCCATAAATTAAAAAATGGATCAAGATGGTTTGAACTTTTTTGGATATCATTTATAAATTCTAATTTATGGAACAGTAGTACTTTTTCGAGACTGTTCTTAGCTATATAATAAATTTTTCTACACAAATTATTTTCTCGTTGCTAATTTCAAAAATCTACTCACAACTTATAAATTTACATTTAAAATCTAATTATAGAAATATAATTTAAAATTTTTATTAAAAATTTACAAAGAAACCTTTTTTTTTTAAATTGAATCTGGTAATGTAAGCATTCATGTATTTATTTTAATTTTGAATTAGTCTAGAGGTAAAAAAATATAAATTAAAATTATTTTTGAAAATCAAAAATATGTAAAAATAATAAATAAATTTATCATTTTTTTTAGTGAAATTAAATAATTAAAAGCTGGTATAAATCACTATACCGCAAGAACTACTACTTCTAAAAGAACTTAAAATGATAAATTTTTGTGAAAAAAACTGCCATGTAAATTAAATAAAAACAATAAACATATTTTAAAATAGTTTAAAAAAAATAAACTTTTTTTAAAGTCAATAAAAAACTAGTTTAAAGGAAAAAAAAATCTAATTTTGTATATGTTTAATAAGTAATGAAGTGTATTACACACTTCTTCATCTTCTATCTTTAACTTTAACTTGAACATAAGCCGTCCACTTGTCCTATTCATTCTACCCGGTCCTTTGCGACAATTTCTCCTTTTTCTCATGTTCTTGATTAAATTTAATTATTATTTATCATTAACTTTTAATTTATTTCGTGTAATTATTAGAAAAAACCTAAAAAAATATTAGATTAAAATATATGTAAATATATGCTTCAAACTTTTTCAAATGAAACCTATCAAAATTTTATCTTAATTTTTGATTTAGTACTAAAAAGTATTAGAGAACACTGATTTTAAAACATTTTTATTAATTCGTGTCTCATCAGTAAAAATTTGAATTTTTGGAGATACTTGAAGGTTCATACTACACCGTTTCAAATTGTATGAATAAATGGCAAGAACTTGAAATTGGATAGATATAAAAACTTTTTGGACTCAGAGCAAAATTTTATTTTTTTCCAAATATTGAACAAGTTAACGTTGAAATAATGTAGATTAAGGCGACAAGAACTGAAATCCGTTAAAATTAAATCTTTAAACGGCTTGTCTGTAAATTAAATATGAATTAAAAATGAAGATGTATTGAAAATTAATTAAACTAAACCAAACAAAAAGTCTGTTAGAAGAAAATTAAAATTTTTTTCAAAAATTGAATATTAAAGTAGAAAGTGTCAAGGTTATTTTTTGTAAATTTTTAAATAAACTTTATGATAAAGCTAAAGTATTATTTTAAAAAATGAATGCATTGAAATCAAATAAATAAAATTATTTAATATAATTTTTTAGTCGATTTTTTAAAAGGCCTATTTCAACTTTATTGCATATTTTAAGATAAAATGAATTTTGATGGAAGTACAACCGTAAGAGTAAAAAAACTAAACGGATCCATCATTCAAATGATATTAATTTGGGTATATAACTTTTTTTTTACTTTAATCTTTCTTATTCTAATCCACCTTAACTTGTCAGATAAATAAAACACTTGAACAAGCATCGTACAATGGACTTAAAGAACTATCAGACGGCGTCTTATTTGAAAAACTTATCAAATTAATAATACAAAACTTTAACGATGAGAATAGAAAATTACTGAAAGCTATTCGAATAAGTGAAATAAGAGAGAGCTATGATTTGGTGCGAATGATTTTCGAAAACAACTTTAAAATAAATGAAGGGATTAATTATGAATTAGCAAAATCTGGCAATGAATTTGAACTGGCAAAAGTTTAATTTCAAAATGTTAAAAAAAAATTATTAATTTTGGCTTTTAGATAAGTTTGATAATTTTAATGAATGGTATTTTCAATGAAGTTAGAGAAATAACTGAAGCCTCTGATAGACTTGATACCCATCATTATGAAATGATAACTAATTTTTATTCATTAGCTAGTGCCAGAAAAATTAACTTGCCAATAGTTCCGATTGAATTCTATGCTGAATATTTGACTATATCTGAAAATAAGCGCAGATCAATTAGTAAGAACTTTTAAAATAAAACTTTTAAATTTGAATGGTAAAATTCTCATTTTTAAGCTAAAACTCCGAGTATTCATAGGACCCCACCTAAATCACTAAGAAACAGTTCAACTGCTCATTCAGCCAACTATTTGATTTCACCATTACAAAAAGCAACTTTGCATTCACCTAAAGAAAAGCACAAAAAACGAAACGATGAAGAAATTTTGATAGAAAAAAAAAAGCTAGAGAATCTTGTGCAACAAAAGGAGATTCTTATCTATGAATTGCAGGATCAAGTTAAAGAAAAAAGCGACAAACTAGACGAGCTTAATAAGAATCTGGAAGAATTTAAGCGAAAGTATGTGGAGGCTAAAAATTTCAAGGAAAAAGCCTATGACTATGACACACTTGAGGAAAAATATTCAAGCATAGAAAGAGAAAAAAATTATTTAGAAGAAAAATGTAAGAAATACATAAAAGATCTAGACGACTTAAAGGAGATGAGAGTGATGAAAGAAAATTTGGAAAGTGAAATAACAAGATTGACCCATGAGAAGACCAAGTTGGAAACAAGAGACACCTATCATCAGACAGAATTACAGCGTCTAAGATCGATTGAAGCAGACCTTAAATCGATGACAGAATCAAATCAGAAAAAAGAAGAGAAAATTTTGGATTTGATCAACCAAAAGAGTCAACTTGACGCACAGCTAATTGAATTGAATGAAAAGTATAAGAACAAAAAAATGGAATTAGATGAAAAAATTGAAAATTTGACCAACGATAATGCAGTTTTACAAAATAAGATAAATATGCTTAATGCTGAAATAGCTAATCTAAAAGAAGAGCATGCTTCAATAATTAAAGAAAATGAGAAAAAAATTTACGAAAATGAATGCATTGTACACGATCTTAATCTGAGAGTCGATAGTCTTGAAACGACTAATCAAAATTTGGTCAATAAATTAGAAGCTGTTGAGCTTGATCTACAAGTTGCCAAGACACAAAAAGACAATTTTGAATGTGAATTAAAGTCATCTAAAGAGAAAAATTTCAACATGCAACAAGAACATCGATTGTTTAAAGATGAATCTAACAAAGAAACAAAATCACTAGTCAAAAAGGTAAAGATAAAAACTTTAAATTTTTATTTCAATTAGATTTTTATTTAATTAATTAACTATTATTAAAAGCTCTTAAAATTTGTTAGAAATTTTATATAAAAATAATACGCAGAAATTTGTCATTTTTGATTAAAAAAAAATTGACAATAAAACATCTCTAAATATGCTTTAAATATTTTTACTGAAATCTTTGAAAATTTATTGTTTTTTACTTTAAAATTTTTAAAAGTAAAATTTGAAAATACTAAAAAGTTTCATTCAAGTCAAAGTCACAACCTGTAGATGCCTTATATTTTTGTCTATTTAAAAATTTCAGAGTCAGAATTTTACTTATCAAATTTTTTCCAACTTGTGATTATTTAAACCAGTCTAAACTTTAAGAAAAATTAAATTACTAATTGATCGACGGTTCTTTTTAGCATCTAAATAGCTTAAAGGCCATAAAAAGTTTATAAAATTGAAATTGAATTGTTTTAATAAATTATTAATTTAGATTGATGATTTAAATGACGAAGTTACATCGCTTAACAAGCAATTTGAAACAGCAAAAAAAAATTTCGAAATCGAGAGAGAAAATTTTTCACGTCAAATATCTTATTTTAAGCAACAAGTAAAATAATTGTGAAAACACTATTTTCGGATTTTTTTAAAAATTTTTTCTATCAAGAATGAAGAGTACAAATCTGAAAATTCAAATTTAAAATCAAAGTTGACTTCAATTCAACATGAACAAACACTATCGTCTGCTGACTATAAGACTACAATCCATGAATTTGAGATAAAAGTAAAATTTTTTAACACTGAATTTTTAGAGGTAAAAAAATCAGTAAAAATAAACCTAAATTCTAATATAATTTCTTATCTAATATCTAATTTTTATTTGAATATTTGTAAATTTTCTGTATACCAAGTTTTGAAAATAATTCAAAGGTAAAGTTTAGTGTCATTTTCGATTTCGATTACTTTATATAAAAATATCTAATTAAAAAAATAAAAATTAATGCTAAAAATTTAAAATAATTAATATCAGATTCAGCTTTGATTAAAGTGAACAACAAATATTGAACATATCTATCTTCAATAGAGGGTTATTTTTACAAATTTTGCAGAGGTTTCTAAAACTTTAATAAAAAAATCTGTCTAATATAGCTTAAAATCTTTCAACATTAATGTTTAGTATTTTCAATAAAAAATTACTAAATAAAATTGATAACAAACTTTTACTATTGTGTAAATTTTGGTCTTTGAAAAACAATAAAAGAAATGTTATAAAAAAATTTTAAATTAAAGATAAATGAAAAAGAACGAGAAATCGAAATATTGAAAATTAAATTGGACAGTGCCATGAATGAGTATGAATCTCTTAAAACGGAGCTCAGTGCCAAAATAAATGAGTATAAAGAACAGCTAGCACATCTTGAGGCTCAAAATTCAAATCTAAACAGTCAGCTTGCTGAAAAATCAAACGAATTCGAAAACCTAAAGCATCAAACTTCAAGCAAAATATCTGATCTAAATGACGATGTAATTTCTACTTGTATAAAAAATTTAAGCTTAAATAAATCATTTTTTTTTCAGCTGGATCACTACAAATCAACATTGGAAAAAGTTAATATTAACTATGACGAATATAAAACATCTTCACAGTCTGATATCAAAAATTTGAATCTAAAACTAAATCAATTGCAGACTGCATTAGAATCAACTGATTTAAAATGCAGAAATTACGAAAATCTTTTGGCATCAAATAAAGAAAATTTTGAAGCCGAAATTCAAAGCCTTAAGAGCAAAAGTACGTGCAAAATCAGCGAATTAAATACTCAATTGGATTACAAGGGTGAAACAATAGCCAAACTCGAGACTACTCTACGCACAGAAAAAGAAGAGAACCAAAAATTAGTCAAGGATTTACAAGTTAAATTGAACGATGCAGGCTTTGAAATTGGAAGAAAATCTGATCAAGTCAACCAACTGGAAGACATGAAAATGTATCATGAATCTCGAATAGCTGAGCTTGAAAAAGAAATCAAGTCTAAAATTGAGCAAATAATTGAACTTGAGTCAAAATTAGATGTTGAAATCAAAAAAGGTGTTTTGAGCAAAAATGAGCTAGTGGAACAATTGGAAAATTTAAATTCAGATTTAAATATCAAAATAAATGAAATTCAATCTTTGCAGTCTCAATTGGAATCGTTTAAATTAGAAGCTAGCAAACAGGCCGAGCAATTTAGAGACGAAATTGAGGCTAGATTAAAAGAAATAGATTGCTTAAAAACAAGATCAGAGTCTGATAAGCAAGAATCGGCTGATTATATCAAGCGTCTTGACTTGAATATTGATGCTTTGAATCGTAATTTGGAGGAAAAAAACCTAAAATTGTCTCAACTTGAAATGAACATTAAACAAACTCAGGAAGAAATTGAGTCCAAAAAGAAAACAATTGATTATTTAAATAATCAATTGGACGAAAAAGTGGAACAGGTTAAAAAATTAGAAACTGTTTTGGACCAAGAAAAAATGTCACTTGGAAACAATATTCGAAATTTAAATTCGGAAATTGAATTTTTTAAAACTGAACTTAAGAAAAAAAGTGATACTATTGAAAATTTGGAAAAAAATATCCTTTTGTTAAAATCAGATCAATCATCGGCTGTTAGTGATCTAAACAATGAAATTGATGGCAAAAATAAAAAAATTGATCAATTGGAAAATGAATTAGACAAGAAAAAAGCTGATTTTGAGCTACAATTGGAAGGATTAAGTGAAAAGTTGTCCCAAACTAGCACTGAATTGAGCCAAAAATTGAGTTGTATTCAAAATTTAGAAAAAGATTTAAATGAACAGAGAGATGAAAATTCTAAATTAAATGGCAAACTAGAAGATTTAAACTCAAAATATGAGTCGAAGTCAAATGATTTTTGCAATTTGCAGCAATACTTGAATGATATTCAACGTGACCATGAGGAAGAGATCAGACAATATGAGGCCGATTTGGACAGTGCCAAACTTGAGCTTGAAGCTGAACGAGATCGTTGCACACTAGCTTTGAATTTGAAACAAAACGAGATCTCATTAATCAGTGATGAACTCAAGGCTAATTTGAACAAAATAAAAGCTTTGCAAAGTGAAATGACAGACAAAGAATCTCAGGCTGAGGAAAAAATAAAATCTTTACTGACCGAATTGGAAACTGTTTATTCAGAGAGTAAAACAAAAATTGCTGAATTGGAAAACGAAATAAAAGAAAGAGCTAACAACTATGACGAGTTAAAAAATCAACTTTGTTCAAGAGATGAAAAAGCTGGCGATATGCTCAATCAAATAGAAGAATTGAAAAATTCACATTTGAACGAAACAAGTTGTTTAAACAACCAGATAAATGTACTCAAAAATGAATTGGAATCAATTAAAACAGAATTTTGCAAGGCTGAAAAAGAGCTTGATGAAATAAAGACATCGTTGGAAGATTCACAAAATTTAAATAAAAATTTAACTAATAAAATATTAACTTTGGAAAAAGAGGCTTTAGACCAAAATAGTAAATATTCACAATTAGAAAATGAGCTAAATGAGTATAAAAAATTGTCGGATAATTTTCGGCTAAAAAATCAAGAAAGTAGTTCTAAATTTGATGCCTTGAATGAGCATGTTGACAGGCTAACACATGAGAAAAATTCCTTAAGTCAAAATTTTCACAATATTCAATCAGAATTGAACAAAGTTCAGTCGGAAAATTCGTGCAAACAAGCTTTATTGGAAGAAAAAACTAATCAAATTAATCAAATTGAGACTCATTATCAAAATATGGAAAAAGAAAATCAATCATTGAAACAAAATTTGAACGGTGCAATGCAACAATTGGACTCTAAGATAAGAGAATGCAATGTATTGACAGATGAATTGTCCTTGGCAAAGAAAAAACTTGTCGAATTTGAGAGTCATTTTGATGAGAGTGTTTGCCAACGTATAAGTCAAATTAAAAATGAATATTCGGTGGCTAGTGACAGATTTCAAGCTCACGTAGCCAGTATAGAAAGTCAATTAGCTGAGTACAACAAAGACTTGGAGTATGAGAGACAAACAAATGAAGTTAATCAGAAAAAATTCCGCGATGAGTTGAATAATAAGCAGTCTGAAATGGATTCGTTAAAGGCTAGAATAAAATTTTTAGAAGAAAATGAAAAGTCAAATTTGAATTCTATTGATGGCTTAAAAAGTCGCATCAAAAGTATTGGAGATTTGTTGGAAAAAGAACGATCCACCACCGCTCATCTTAACCAGGAACTTGTAACCAAGATCAAGGAGCGAGATGAATTGGCTGCACAAGTAACTAGTGTTCGCCTATTTAGCTCTCAGCTCGAAGAACACTATCGTGTTAAAAAAAAAATTTTCGAAAGCGCTGAGCTGGCTAATAAGGATTTAACAAATAGGCTCGATCATTCTCAAAAAGAAATAGATGATTTTAAAATAAAATTTTTTCAATTTGAAAAAGATAATCATGAACTAAAAACAAAAGTAATTCAATCAGAAACTCGCAATAGAAGTCTTGTCGAAGAGCTTAATTTGTATAAAGAAAAAGTTAAGACAATTACATTCGAAAATCAACAGCTAAAGGCTCAAAAAGACGAAATTTTGAAAAAATTTAATGGAATGCCCATTTTGGAAAGCTTTGATAGTTCATCTACAATAAATTCAATTAGCAATCATGCCAGATCCAGGGCTAATGGTAAAAATTTTTCTAACCAAAATAGTCTTTTTTTTTTTTTAAAAAAGCAATAATTAATGTAAAATAAGATTTTTTAATTAAATTTTATTTTAAGTTTTGAGTACACCGAAAGGAAAATTTTATGATGACTCATTTGTTAAGTACACTAGTCCTGATTTGCGAACAAACGAACCGTTTCCAGACACGCATTTAGCTGACGATATTTCAAGAAGATTTTCAATAGATAGTTTTTCTCGAACAGCTGGTAATAACACAGTCATGATGCCCTCATTTAACAGATTTAATGCAATTTCTGAGAATGAATTCGAAGAGCCGGATATTAATCAAAAATCGTTTCATATTGAAACAACTCAAAATTTGCACAGACTTAGCACTTTACAGACTAGAAATCTACAAACAAAACCTCATCTAAAATCAAGCTATGCTCTTGAAGTCAATTTGCCAGCTGTTTCAGAGGATCTAATTCGTGGCGAGCCTAATAAAGAAAATCGGATGTCAGCAATTAACTCAAGTTCAATCAAGGCTTATCAGAAAAGACGTGCAGATGATAACGGTGAATCAAGCTCTCCTAAAAAATCACACACAGTTAGTTGTATTTAAAAATGTAAAAACTAATTTAATGTAAAAATTTTAATTGAAAGGTTGGGACTCTTCGGCAAACTAACATCTAATGTGGTTCGAGCATCTTTTTGGGTTTGCTTTTCAACTATCACATTTATGGTTAGAAGACTTTCTAATAATTAACTTTTTCATTTTTTTTTTTAATTTTGATTAACAAATACCATTTAATGGCAGAATATTTAATTTTTGATAAAAATTTTTGTATTTTTTTTTTAGAAATTTGAAATTTAAACTTTTTTATCTGTCTTATATTGAAAAATTTTTTAAATTTTTTTATACTATTACATTTTTATGTATACAAAGAGAAAAAAAATAGTTGTATAAATCAGAAATGACACAATTTTCTAATAAAATTTGGCTGGCAGTTTATATATTTGCTAAATTTTTAAATAAAAATTTATCACAAATCTTTTATTTGAACTTTAAATGTAATAAAATTAAAATAAGAATTAAATGCATATGTTATAGTAAATTTACATTCCCAGTAAATATGCAGATTTACTGACTGATCAGTAAAAGATTGAAATAAATAAATAAAAAAATCGGAATGTTATTTTACTGAAAAACGATTTATTTTAGGAAATAACTGAATGAAGTTTAGTAAATGACCGAAACCAGGAAATATACATTTTAAATTTTATTTATTCTTACATAATGAATTACCACCATGACAACGTGAATTGCATAATAGTTGAGATTTCTTACAACTACACGATTCGTGGCACATGAAGAAGTACAGTTGCATTTGGTCATATCTTGTCCACCTCCGACAGATATTAATCCAACTGCTTGTCTCACTGAAACTGACGTATCTAATTTGAAGCTAAAATTAAGAATAGTTGACGATTCTACTAAATCAAAGCAATTTCTAGCAAAAAGAATATTGAGAACACCAGCCTCACATACTAATTCGTGTAAATTTGTATTAAAGTCAATATCAGCAATCCTACATACCAAATTTGTATTCTCCATTAACTAAAGTCTGCATATCAATCAAGTCCATTTGTGCTCTGCTATTGAATGTAGTGCTTAATATAGGTTTAACTACACAACTAATATAAAATAAAAGTGCTTTGGTAAACTATTTATCTAAAATCAAAAAATTTAAATCTTATTATATACAGAAAATTATTGGTAGATTAACTGAGACTTCAGACTTAACTTGTCACAAAACAAAAATTTTTTTATCATTTTAATATTTTAAAAAGCTAATTGTAAAGTCGAAGTAAAAATAACCTAAATTTTTCTTGACTTTTTCATATTTAAATATACTATTTTTACAAGACATTTAATTTTTTTTCGATGTTTAAAAAATTTAAGGAATGAAAGAGTGATTTGAAAATTACACTTCTATTTATACCATGTAAAATTTGTTTAATTGTTTAAAAGCACAGTGGTACTGGCGAAAGAAAACGAAATGTTTTCTTAAACTAACCGTGGAAAAAAAAGATTTCTTGGATAATAATCTTTTAAAAAAATGATTTGTTATCTTAAAGGTTGTGCTTAAAATTAACTGTAAAAAAAAAATTCAAAAACCGTTACATAATCATGCAACCTAAGTAAAATCAAACAGTAAAATAAATTAAAATCATTCCTAATAAGAAACATAATACCCTTCGCAGATAGACGTAACTTTAGAAGCTTAAAGTTAAGAAATTTATCTTCTGTAAAAAGAGAGAGTGTCGCTTGGTTTGTGGTTCCAAGCTAGTCTAAATAGTTGCTGCCATTAAGTGCTCGAATGAGTGGCGCTGTTTATGATGAACGTCCCAGAAGCTTCTTAAGGGAAAGCGTCAGTCATAATTCTGCCATAGACGGTTCTCAGCCTGGTTGAGAAAAGAGGAGGATGGTTATTCATGAGTAATTTATCTATTGCTATATAATGATAAAAATACATAATATATTATCGTCCAAATCAAAATTTTTTTAACTTTAAGTTCTTTGTTTTTAATAAAATAATTAATTGATCTTGTGATATTAATCAAATTATTAATTTTAAAAATCAACAAATTTTTCAGAAACAACAATGAGAATTTTTTAATATATTTAATAAAATTATTCCCGTTAAAAAATTTTATTCAACAAATTCATTACATCCATAATTCAAAAAAAAACTATTTTCCGATTAAAATACCCGCTGATGGTAACTGTTTATTCCATATGATATCAATTTGCTTATTAAGTTTCGGTTTTTTTTTTAAATAAACAACATTTTTAAGATTCATTGCTTTTTGTTTTCTGAATAAACATAAGAAAGATACTAAGAGCATTATCAACAAAATTTTTATATTCTTTCATTTCAATTTTCAAATTTGCAAATGAATTAAAAGTTTGATTATTTGGAAAATATCTCAAAAAATAAAATAAGCACTTCATTCAATTGATGAAAAGCCGATGCTCCTATGCATATCTTTTAAAATGACGAACGGGTTTTGATTTTTGTCCAGTACAACCATGCTGAAATTTTTGAAAGTAATTTATATATTTAGTTTATTTATTATTAATAGTTATTGAAATTATTCATTTTAAAACTTAAAAAAAGTGTTCAAACACAAAATGTTATAAAATAAAATAAAAGCTGGTTAAACAATTTTTTTCTTACAAAGATGAAAAAAAAGCTTGGAATTTCGAAATTTACTCACAATAGCTAGACTCAAATAGTAAACAGATGATTTCATTTTGGCAATTTATATTTAATTTTATTGAAGTAGCTTAATAACTTTATTTAAGGAAAATTTTTCTATTTTTTCACTTTTTTATTAAAGAACTAAAATTATTAAAATTTAAAAAAAAATGAAATTCTAATATTTTTATTTAGTTTTAAATTGGTGGGTTGATTATTTCAAATGAAAATTTTTCTGAATTTTCTAAATATAAAATGTTTAAAGCTTACATTTATTCAATGAAAAAGTAACATATAGAAGATATAAGTTTATTTAACTATAACAATGCGTAAATATTTATAACAAAAATATTTTAGTATAAATTTTTTTTTCTTTTTGAATAAAAAATGAAAAATCTATGAACCAAAAATACTCATTTTAAAATAATTTAAAATTAATAGTTGATATTTTGAATATATTAGATTTTTTAATTTTTTTCCAGATCTTCATCGCCTATTAAATCGTATTCATCATCTTCACGAGTACTTTTTTTTCTTTTAACCATTTGCAACTCGTTTGAATCGGCTTCTTTTTCTGCTTCACTAATCGAATTAATTGCTTCTTTTTCTACATTTTCCGGAATTGAGACATTTTTTGACTTGATTTCTTTCTCTTCAGACGTATCTTGATTTTTATTTTTATCAGTTAGCTCAGAGATTTGATTTTCATTTTTTGTTTTTGAAGAAGAATTTTTGCATTTATAAACTGGAACAAATGACTCAAAAAATCCTACATCCTCGGTCAAATTGGGGAAAAGCCAAAAATGAACAGACCCGAGAGTAAATAGCCAAATAATAGCAAATAGAATATATTTAAAAACAGCTAGACCAAGAATGCCTCCAAGGAATGAAGCTCCTGCTAATGACAGGTAATAAACACCCTCTCTTACAATACTTGGCCATAGTGGGAACAAACAAATTCCAATGGCACCTAGAATTAGCAATGAACCAATTATGTATGTTTTTGTTGTTGTTGGGTCATAAATCCAGACGTATGGTTCGTTAGAGTCGATGAAACGATTTTCATCTGATATTTCTAGTTTGAATTTTCTTTTTTGAGTATTTTCTTTTGACCCAGGTGTTGACTTAGGATCATCATTTGTTTTACGCTTACGAATTTTAGGCGTATCTTCTGTGTTTTCGTTTTTGGATGTTTCAACTTGGTCTTTGTAAACTTTAATAGTATGATGAAATAGTTGTTTATCCATCAAATTTTGCATTAGGGCTACACACGCTTGTCTATTAGTTAACAATGGTTGTTTATTGGATTTTTTTTGACCTTGCTTTGAAGGACCCCATTCAGATTCCATCAAACAATCGACCAGTTTGTTGCCAATGAAAAAATCTACTTTCATACCCTGCAGATTTCCTTTTTTATTTGGACATTTTAGCCTTAAATAGCGCGCTATTTGCTGCTCTTCTTTAGTCAATGTTTCCTGTGAACCTTCGATATTCTTAGACTTTTTATTTCTTTTTTTCGAATCAGCTGGTCCAGAAGAGCTCATGGTTAATAATTAAATAGACTGGTTTATTTATATTTTTTATAAAAATAGATAAAAAACAAGTTTTTCTAAATGTTGATTTAATTTTATTTAAAGTTTTTTTTTATAAAATAAATTTTATCAGAAAACAATTAAGACTGCAATTTAACTTTAATAACAACTGTAGCTGATCTAAAAAATTTTAAAAATTTATGTCCATAAAATATGCTGCATAAATTTAATACTTAAACTTAGAATTTAAATAGGTGGATAGGTTTTTTGATAGTCTTAGTCTAAAAAAAGAATTAAAAAACCTGAAATTCCATCTCAAATATATTTGGATGATTTACATTTACATTTAGTATAATACGCTTATCTAACATTTAATTATATTCGATAAACTAAAATAATTAAGTCAAAAGATAAAAATTTCTTTATAAAAAGAAAATTATATTCAGAAATTAGAAAAATGTTTTTATATATTTTAGAATAAGACATATGATAAATAAAAATACGAAATATTGATATTTTTTATTCGAAAAAAATAAATATAATGCTCAAAAGAAATTTGCCAAAATTTCGCAAATACAAAAATATTTACTAAATTCAGGCTCTACTAGACTAAAGAAAAAAATAGTTCTAATTAAATTTCTTCTTGTTGATGATAAAAAATAATAATTGAAAAGATCATTTTTAACACGCAGTAAATTATTCTCAAATGTTCTGCATTCGTGCAAGTATATAGTTTAAGAGATTTTAAATTCAATCCAAATTACTTCAAATTATGTTCATTTTATAATTTATGCTTAACTTAAATAATATTGAGCAAAATTTTTTTGGCTGAAAAGCTTTCTAAATCTTATTTTTTTTGATAACTCAAATATATTAGGCAATTTTACTTTAAAAAAAAAGATAAATTTTACTAACAACCAGTTTAAAACTATTTTTTTTCAAAAAAAATTTAGGTCTATTTATTCACTTTTTTTTGTTTGAAAATTTTCTTAAATTTTAGTCTACGCTTAATCAATTAATTTCAATAAGATCTAAAAAATCTAATAACTAGTTTAAAATAAAATATTTTTACTACATTTATGTTTACGGTCTGACAACTTTAGACAACTAAGTAATTTGGTAAAACAATAAAATGGATATTTAAACATTAGAATTTATTTTTTAAAATATAGTCGCTGAATTACATGTTCTACTTTGATTGAATTTAATTTTAAATCAAATAAAATCTTTTAAAAATTTATTTAAAGACATTAAAAAACAAAACAAAAAGAACTAAATAAATCAATCATGCTGTCATCGATGGCTAAAGAACACTATCAACAGCAAGCGACAAGAAAGCAAGTATTAGGTACTTTTTAAAAATATTTCATAATTAGAACAGTATTTTTAAATAATTTATTTATAATTATTTTTGAATTTTATTTATAAATTATTATCTTAGAAACGAAGAGGATCAGGGCAATAGAAGCAACGAATAAATTCTCTCAATTTTTAGTGGATCGTCTTAACAAAGAGTAAATAAAACTTTTCAATCAATATTTTTTTAAAATGACTTTGTTCTAAGAGTTTCCGAAGCTTTTGTTAACCAAAAGAAAATTGATGCCAAAATCAAGCTATTGAACCAAAATACAAGTGTTTTTATTAAACAAAGCAATCAATGGATTCAATTATTAGAGAATTTTAATACTGCATTAAAAGTAAATATTTTTTTAGTATAAAAAAAAATAGAACAAAAAAATTTGTTCATAAGGAACTTGGTGATGTTGAAAATTGGTCTAAAAAAATTGAGAGTGATATGAAAATAATCAATAATACATTAAACGACATTACTAAAGGTAAATTTTTATACTTTATCAAAATTTAAACGATAATTTTTTTTTTAGAAGAAAACTCGCAATAATGACACCAATCCTATCCACAACATTAATTTCATTTAACTTAATTATATTCTTATCTTTTTTATCAACTCGTGTTGATCAAACTATTAAATGGAACTGGTTCTTGGTATTCATACCCTTATTTTTCTTGAAGACATGTTTCATCGCAGATTCAATGGCTTTAATCGTTAAAAATCGCAAATCAAATCGAATTAAAATTTCATTTCTTTTATTATATTTAATTTCTATTATTTTGATACTCTCTTTTGAAATACTTTTGTGTTTAAAACTTGAGTACTTTCCTAATATGAATTGTGCTTTCGTCTTTATTCCTCTTTGGACTTTACTTTTTATTTTTCTTATTTATATTTTATTTAAACTCAAAAGAGATTAGAAAAAAATTAATGTTTTTTTGAAGGTTTTTTTAATAAAAAAAAATGATGTGAATTTTTAAATTTATTTTATTTATAAAAGCTTGACCAGCTGAATATTGTTTTAAATCAAAAACAAAAAGGCACTCATTTGTTTACAACCACAAAAGCCTTTGAATAAAATTAATTAACTCTTTTTAAATGAAAACAAATTTTAACAAAATACTGCAATAAGTTTAGAGGCGGTTGACCTTCATCAGCACCAGCATTAAATCCTTTTGGATAAAAATATTAGTCGATTTTTACTTAGTATAAATTAATTTTACCTAAATAAATTACAAATGGAATAAATCCCCAATGAAACATAAAACGACTAAAGGCGAGAACATTAGATAATCTTTTTTTTAAATCTTCCATTTTTAGTCTGTCTGAAATAAGTTTAGTTTTTAGTTGTTTGATAGCTAAATTAGCACGCGATACTAAATTTATTATAAAGAGTTGAAAAATTTTTAAAAATTCAAATTCTATGCTAAAAAATATTTGAAATATTTCATTATTATTATTCTTGTTAGGCTGAATTAATTGTCTTAAAATTTTTAATTTTACTCTAATTAAGTTTTCTTTTTTAATGTTTTTTTGACTTTTTGTCAAATAACGGCTTGTAAAGTTTTTATCAAGTTTCATTTTTCAAATTTGAAATTTGTATTGACCGCAAATGCATTAAATTTAAAAATTTTAAAATTCATGTATTTTAAGTCAAAGCTATAAAAAATCAAACTAATAAATTTTGGGAAAGTATTATTAACAAGTTTTGTGGCTTAATTTATGTTGCTCAACTAAATAAAATTCAATCAAATAAGACAACCTGAATTTGAAAGATTACCTATTCTGTTAATTTTTTGCTTTTAAGAAAAATTTAAATATGAGTTAGAAAAAGAAATATATTAAGTTATTAGTTACTCACAAATATTTACAAACGTTAAATTTTTCAATTTTTTTGTCGGCAGCTGGTGTTATTAACCTGGCTATAGTTAAAAGTTGCATTATAGAAGAATTTTGTCAAAATCTGGTTATAAGAGGTCTTCACTTTCTGAAGTCTGTTTATTTAAAGTTTTTCTATGATGAGACTGATAATGACAAAGACATAAAAGCCTCTACCCACAATTCAACAGACTGACAAAGGATTTTTCTTTAAAGACTAAATGAGAGATGGTGCATTCAAGTTTCAAGTGCTTTTATTGAAAGATTCTTCAGTATTTATGGAATAATATGAAAAAAAAATAGTTGAAAAATGAAGCATGAATGAATAAATACCAGAAGCATGTTAAAGGCTAGTGTGAAAACTTTACTTAAATTAAAAATAAAATAAAAGAAATATTTTTCTTAGCTTCATTCCATAGATCTCAAGTTTCATTTTTTACTCAGAAGTTGGAATAAAAAAATATTTTTAGTGTTTTTTTTTCTTACAAAAAAAAGATTTTTATTTTTTTTAGATTTTAATTTAATTTTTCACGCAACAATTATTGCGGTTTAGTGTGAGCTGAGTGAATATCAATTGAAATCACAATCATGCACAAAAATATAATGCGTGAAATGGGTTTTGTGAATTTCAAAAACAAAGAGTACAAAAATCTTCATTTTTTGAAAAAATAAAATTTACTAAAATAAAATATACATTTAAAAAATACTGCAACATACTTTATTTGATTTTTTTAAACTAATAAAAAAATTTAATTTCTTTTATTTAAGGTAAGCAAAATCAATTATCAATTTAAATCTGATTGATGTTTTATTTTCACCAGAAAAACTATTTTAGGTAAAATAGGTTGCTATTTTTTTAAAATATGTATTATTTTAGTAAATTTTTGTTTATCAAAATGGGAAGAATATTGTTCAATTTGTTTTTGATATTCACAATACCGTGAAATGTCTGATCTCAACAGACAAAATTCTTCAAAATTATCCATTTATTTAAATAAAATGATCAGGTCCCAAAATATCATCGCAACAAGGATTTTAGGCAATAATAACATTTTTTTCATAATTTTTAGATTTTTTTTATGTAAAATATTTCTAATTGCGAATAAACTTATTTTGAAATTGAGTTAAAAAAAAATGTTTCAAAATCAATTTAAATTTTATTAAACACCTCCAAAATTACAGAGTGCATAAAAATTATTTATAAAAAGTAAATACTTTCATCTTTTTCATGACACAAAACTCGTTTAAAAATAAAGGAAAGAGTAATGTAAATAAAATTTGAAATTTTGTTATTGTTTTTTTTTTTTCGAAAAAAAAAAAACAAAAAATTTAAAAATTTCAGCTTAAGAATCCGAAAAATTCTTCCTGAAAACGGATAGTAAATTAATTTAAGCGACTTGGCATCTGATTTTGGGGTATATAATTATTTCCTTGAGACTGTTGTTGATTTTGCATTAAAATTGAATTTATCGGAAGTTGATTTGGATTTAACTGCTGCTGGGTTTGTATAGAGGCAATATTATACAAGCTTAAGGGGTTATTAGGTGTTATACTTCCTAATTGTGATGGAGTAGTATTTGAGCTACCAGAATTACTATTGTTAGCTGCTGCAACAGCTGCTAATGTTGACAAAAAGTTGGAACTATTCAAGTTGGATAAATTACCAAATGCATTACTATTTTGTCCTAAAAGGTTATTTAGGTTAGTTGAAGCTTGGTTGAATGGCGAAATAGCTGATGGTAATCCGACCAAATTTTGTGAACTTGAATTGTTAAATGAATTCATCAATAAATTGTTAGGATTGCTTATCAATTGATTCAAATTTTGTAAAGGCTGTTGATTTGGTAGCTGTGCTTGTTGTAGTTGCTGCAATTGTTGCATTTGAATTTGCTGTATTTGCATTTGCTGTTGTTGAAGCATAGCTAGACTAGATGGTAGTTGTGATTGATTCTGAATCTGCTGTAATTGTTGTAATTGAGCATGATTAAATTGAGGTTGCTGATTTTTCTGATTCAAATTAATATTTGATGAGTTAAATATGCTTGTTGTGGCACGATTCATGGTTGTATGAGGAAAATGGTCTTTCAAAATCATTTGCAAGCTTTGCCGATTACCTTCTACTAAATCTAAATACATTTTCATTAAAAAAGCTTGAGCAGGATGTTTTTTAAATTTATCAAATATTTGAACACTCTATTGAGAAAAAAAATTAATTAAATAAACTAGAGATTATGTAGAGCAAACCGTGTTGAAATTTTTAAGTGCCATCTCGGTTTCACCTCGAACTGCATACGCCACTGACAAGTTGTAATATGAAAATGCTTTTATCGAACTAATGTCCTTCGGAAACCATTCTGACTGATGAATCTTATAGTTGTTTTCAAATAAGCCTTCCAAAAGATTAAAAAAATTAGTGGTTTACCAAAGATTTTATTTAAGTAGTATTTCTTAAACGCCATGCTAGCAGACAGGTTTTTAGCATTTCAGGCAAAAACCGAAATTTAAGAAAAGGAAGATAACGAATTTTTTTTGTCTTTAATAAATCAAAAATTTAATTCAACTTAGAGATCGATTTTAATAATTATTAAAATATCAATTAACTGTTATCTAATTCGTCGTAGCATATTTTATATTTATTTAAAATTAATATTTTAAAGTAACTGAATGAAAAAATATTTAAAAAATTGAAAATTTAGAATAAAAATTTAAATAAAATTTTTTTTTCAATTTTTTTTTTTACTTTTTTGAGTTAATTACCATTATTATTTTATAATTTATATCTAATAAAATACTATCATCTATCATTAATTAGATAGAGGTGCTATTTGAAAAAAATTAGTGATATTTTATCTAAATTGATCAATAGATTTTCATTTGATGTAAGATCAGTAAAAAAATTCAATCAAATTTCTCACTTTTAGAACCATCATTTAAATCTGATGAGTCACTTTCTTGTTCAGTCGACGGAATAAATGAAATATCACTTTCGGATTCTAATCTAGCATTTTTGTTCAAATTTTCAATCGCATCAGATATTTTATCCAAATGAAGTTGGGCTTCAGCCAAGTACGAATTGGCTAAAAATCTTTAAGTAAAAATTGTTTAAAAAAAAAATATTCAAAAAAAATTATCAATTTACTTATTTCCATTAGATATAGGAAATAATGTATTTAACTGATCATTTAGATCTAACAGAGTATTACAATATTTGATGGTACTGGTATAATCGCTGAGACAGAGCGATATGTAAGATAGAGATACTAGAATTGAAGAGCGTAAATTTTGTAGTTCTAATAGGCTAATCGGTTTAGATGGATAAACGCAATTAAAATATTTATGTTGGTTTGTCTGTCTGGTACTTGCTCTACTAGCAATCGGGGAATTTTGATCGATGTCTAATATGTAGTCGGAATCAGAATTTAGACCGTCATCTTGATACTCTGTATATTTTGAGGAAGGTGATGATTTTAAATTACTTGAATCTTTGAATATTTGTTCACTCTCTGGAATTAAGTTAAATGCATTTTTTAAGCACATATAAGCGAATTCAAGAGTTATCAAAGAAGGCAATTTCGATTCATCTTCTATATTTTTTACTTCACTCAATGAAATACCTTTTAGATTTAGAACGGGAGTAATCGAACTTCCAATTTCAATTTTATGATGAATACCGGAACCAAATGATTTTTTAATGCATTTTATTTTTTCACTTAATTTAAATAAGCGCTCATTACCACTAAGAGTGCAGTTAAGTTTAATAAATTGACTCGTATCGGTGTTCAAAGAGTGCCTGTAGCAAGTAATACAACATTCGGAAAGTCTAAGCCACAGTCTGGCATTTTGACTATACTCTTCGGTCAATTCAATCAAGCATTCAAATGCAGAAATTGGCTGCTTATTGAACAACAAGCTTACTCCCAAATTATACATTATTTCGAATTGATTATTCATCAAATATTCATTTAAATTAAGAGTTTTGGCAAGTTTTGAGTCTATTGAGCCATCTTTATCATGCACTGGTTTGGCTTTTTTCTTTTTAGTTTTATTCTCAGTTGGATTAGGAACTACATTTGCTGGCTGCAAGTATTTTTCAACAAATTTTGTGTTCTCACTCAAAGATTTTCTGAGGTAAAAACAACTTAAGCTGTATTTCTTGAGGGAAAAGTGAATTATTGCTAAATTATTGAAAAATAATATTGTCCTATAACAATTTGATAAATGATCTTGAAATTCGGTCAGTTTATTCTTCGGATTTTGAGTACTGAGTGTACTTGATAGATTATTACTTGCTGAGACCAAATTTAAATAGAAATCATTTGATATTGAATTGTCTAATAAAATATTTAGTTTTTCATCGCTAAATGCTAGTTCTTTTAATTTATCCGTGATACTAGTTGTGTTTAATTTAAGACTTTGGACAAAACTACCAATTAAATTTTTAAAGCAGCTTGAATAGTCTTGGGATAGAAATGAATCTTGAGCCTTTAAGATATTAAATTCAGAATTTGATTTTTGAGCCAAGTCGATGTAATTAATGAGCTCTTTATTGAATGCTTTTTTTGAATTTATCATAAAATAACATTTTAGTTTGAACTTAAGATAAAATTTTTGTGAGTGCAAATTTGACCTAATGAAATCTAAATTTACCAATGATATTAGTTCACATTGATTGGAAATTTCAGCTGATTCGATTTCTTCGTTTTTTTCGTCACCAGTCTTATTTGAATGCAAACTTGTGTTCGAACAACGACGCTGAAAAAGCTTGAAATTTTGAAGAAAATTCAAAGCTTTTACAGGCTTAAAATAAAAGAAAAAAATTATTCAAAAAGTTATTTTTTGACTCTATAGAAAAAAAAAAGCTTTCATAAATATTCAATCTTCTTGTTTAATACTCAAAGGACCGGCTATTTTTGACAAAAACTTTTTTTAAGTGTTGCATTAAAGTTCCTAACCCAGTTCCATAAAAGTCTTGAAAAGCAGAATATTTTTATCAAGCTTTAAAACAAATATCAAAGGCTTAAATAATCAATAAACTGGCTCGGTCAGTTTATTGATTAAAACAAATATCAAAATATGAAAATAGGATTTATCGCTAACTAAAAAATTACATTTGAATTTTCAAAAAAGGGTCAAATTGAGACCGCCGGTCCTTTAAATGTTAAAATTCCAAATCTTTTAAGTAAAAATTTTTTTATTTTCTGACAAGATGATAACAGTGCTGGAAAAAATTAAATTTCGAGTATTTTCTTTAGAAAGACTTAAATTTTTTAAGCATGTTTTATCAGGAAATTCTTAGATAGCATCATAAAGTCTTTTTTCAAATATGTTAGACTGAAATTTTTTTAAATCTTCAAGCGAATATTGGGCTTTATTTTTTTTAAATTATGCTTTTAATTTTTATTCTTAAAAACTAAAAAAATCAAAAAAATTTAAAAATTTTACTGAAATTTTTCTGCATTTTGCACGCCATTAAAAATTATTCTAATTAACTGTGCAACTAAATTCCAGAGTTTTTGTAGACATATATTTTCGGATTAAGCAAATGTCCTTAAACATTAATCATTTTCCAGAATTATCCAGAACTGAATTATTCCTTATAGTAAAAAAGTTATTTAAATTTTTCTGAATTGAAACGAACTTTTCAACCCCATTTGAGAGAAAAATGTTTTTCGTTGATTGATTCGTAAATAACTTTATTAGCTTTGTATAGATTAAAAGTTGGTTTGTATTTGAATTTTCTAAGAGTGTTATTTGCATTTTTTTTTAAATTAATACAGTTAAAAGAAAGGTGAAAAATAGTTGAATATATAAATCTAAAATATTTGTATTTTTATTTGGGGGAAAAAAGATGAAAACCTAAGCAAGAATCTCGGTTTTTACAAAGGTAAAACAACCTTATTTTTCTACAAAGGTAAAATCCATAACTATTTTATATGAAAAAATGTGATTTTTTTAGCTTGAAGATTTGTATGTAATAAAAATTCAATTGAAAAAAACTCTTTATATTTCTAGGAGCAACCTTGGCCACGTTTTGGTGATCTAGACAAATATTTTAGTAAGCTAATTAATGAAAAACTAAAACTTAAAATTTATATATTCTACAGAACTGAGAAAAAAAAATATTTTTAAATTTAAGTGCTTAAATAAATTTCATACCTTTTTTAGCTTGATTAAAATGTCAACGTAAACGAAGCTAAGTTCTTTGAAAAGCTTCACATCCAACAGTTCATTAAATTGATAATAAAGCTTTTCAATAATTTTGTAAGAGTCCGAATATTGTTTATTATAATACAATAAAATTGCATAATTAAAAAAAACGAATGAATGCTGAAGATCTTCGATATTGTCTACTTTATTTATATCAATATTAATCTTAATTAAAAATTAAAATTAAAAAAAAGCTTTTAGAATTAGAATAAAATTCAACCTGATTGCATATTTTGGTCAATTCGTGTTTGAATTCGTCCAAATTGCTGAAATTACTAGCTCCTAGGTCACAAAGACTTTTATTCATTGATAATTTGGTTTCCAAATTTGCATAATTTTTCCAAGTCTGATAATTTTTTTGAAATGAAGACTGAATATTTTGAATACATTTAATACATGCTAAAATGAAAGGAATCTCTACTAAATAGTCTGACTAGTTTAGTTCTTACCATCAAATTTTCTTTTTCCATAAAGTTCTTCTGACTGAGTTAGCCATTCTTTTTCTTGATCATTGAAGATTAACTCGTCTCTTTGAGACGTTTCTACGTTGTCCGAGTTGTCGTCTCCGGCCATTTTTCGCTCTTTTCTACTTGGATTGTTGTTGCTTAGTTTAAGTCTTTTAAAAAACCAAGTTAGAAATGTTCGATTTTTTGGGAATTTTGAAAATTGAATTTCAAAGCGTATATGCCATGTACAAAGTAAGAATATAAAATTATGTAATCAAAAAAAATTAAAAATAATATAAAAAAATTACTAAACAATTTGCTAAAATTTAGACTAAAATAAATTTAAAATTTTTTTTTTTAATTTAAAGTATAAATGAAAGTAAATTATCTTTAATAACAAAATTTATTCTTTAAATTTTTATTTTAATAAAAATGTTTTGAAGCTTTTAGCTTTAGATATTTTCTTTAGTTAAATATTGATATTTTTAAAATTTAGTCTTTTATTTTTACTTTATCATTTAAGGATTTGATAATAATTTTTTAAGTGTTGTCAATAGTCAAATAAAAAATGACAAAAATTTTTATTAATTGGACTTATTTTTTGATAAAATAAAATACCTATAAAACTAAAGTGTTAGTTTTATTTTATTCGCCTAGTAAATAAAAAAAATTTTATTCAATATTTTATTTAATTGATATTTTATTTTTAAGACTTAATTATTTCGTTTGAAAAATGCATGAAGCATTTTAAACGAACAAATAAAATTTGATTACTTACAAATTTCGAGTAAAAACTAATTTTAAGAAAAGTTAAAAAAAAATTAAGACCTAATCACTTAAAACTTGGATTTTGATTTTAATTAGTAAAAAAATTATAATTAATCGTGCCAAATGTGATCTCAAATTTTCATGTCAATTTTGTTTTGTTAGAATATTTTCTTTTTCTTTTTATCAGCTCTAAATAAATTAGAATTTTTTATTAATTAGAAATTCTATTACAAAATGTTAAATTACTCTTTTTCCAATGAATGCTTAAGTTTGTCTTCTTCCTCTTTGTTTGATTCTTCCCATATTTGCTTCTCTTTTAAGAAAACAATTCTTTTTTCTTCCAGTTCTTTTTCTTCTTTTTCTAAAGAAATTCTCATTGCTTCTTGTTGCTTTTCAAGCTAAAAAAAATCCTAAATAATTTTGTCTAATTCAAAACAAACCAATACATTCAATTCAGATTCTTTAAGTCTAGCTATTTTTTCCTTAACTTTCAAATCAAAAACGCCTTCCATTTCATTTTTCATTTTTTCCAATCTAGCTTCAGCCTCTTTTCGTTCTTCTTCCAACTGTTGAAAAGGGTTTCTAATAAAAAATATTAAATATTGATAAATTAGAAATTTTTTTATTACTTGTTTGTTGGTTTGGCTTTATCACCCGTGACATAGGCTAATTTTTTGAATCGATAATTTTCATAGTGAACATTATTAGTAACGTCTTTTAGGTCTTGCATATGAGTTCTAATGAGCATGGTTCTAAGGGCCATAAAATCGCAGTGTGACAGATCATCAACATTTACACAACCCCATGGATATTTTCGACCTCGAAAAGGCTTGCCTTCATTCTCAACTATTGTATTGCTGCCAACTATTGCAAAGGGAATTTTTGACTTAAGCGCGCTGTTTGAACGATTATTTTCCAACTCATCATCATCAATATCAGGAAATTCGTATATTTGAATATTGTGATCATTGATGAGATTTAGAACACTTGTTTTAAAATTTTTGATCTCCTCAGGAGTCATTGTATCCGCTTTAGCAATTACAGGAATTAAATTAACTCTATCATGAAGTTTCTTCATTACTTCAATATCGAGTTGTTTGAGACTTTATTTTCAAAAAAAAAAAAGTTTTCAATTTAAATTTCTAAAGGTTTAAAAATAATTCATCTAAATCATAAATGCTTTAAAATCTATTTTTACTTAAAGAAATGTTGATAAAAATCTTAACTTCTCTAAACTTACTTGTCTTGTCTTGTTGTAAATTTGATAATTAAATAAATTCAGTTTTGTGAAATTTAGTACAAAAGAACAGAAGAAATACTTAAAAAATCTATAACTTTTTTTCTAGACGTTAAAAATTGATTCTGTAAATAGAACAAAGTGCAACATTCAAAGTTGCATCATCTTCCAAAGTCTGCTAATAATGTGCAAACTTTCTGCAAAATGCACCTCTCTCAAAAACATTAAAATTTTATTCTGGTTATTTTGCAGAGTTTTAAAAGAATGTTGTTAATTGTGCGACTATTAATGTTACTATGCTGCATTTACAGAATCAATTTTTAACGTCTAGAAAAAAAAGTTATAGATTTTTTAGCTATTTGTTCTGTTCTTTTGTACTAAATTTCACAAAATCAATAAATTCGGTATTGTGAATTTCAGAAACAGAGAAAAAAAATTCTTACTTTTTTTTGATTAATTAAAATTAACTAAAATAAAATGTATTTAAAAAAATACTGCAACAAACTTTGTTTCATCTTTTTTACTTAAAATAATTTTTCTGATGTAAATTAAAGGCAAAAAATAAAACATCATCAAGTTTTAAATCGATTATTGATTTTGTTCACCTAAAAAAATTATAAAGATGCATCAAAGTTTGTTGCACTTAGTTGCAGTATTTTTTTAAATATATTTTATTTTAGTAAATTTTAATTAACCAAAAAAGTAAGAATTTTTAATAGTTAACAATATGAAAAGGTGAATTTATTAATCGAATTTGTAAGAATTATAAAACTAAAAATTTTAATTTAAGAGAGTTTTAGTTGTTTTTTAGAATCAAAAAGTTAACTTAAAAAAGCTTAATTACGTGTGTCCTGGTGCAATGAAGTGCAGGCAACAATGAACTCGATTATCTTGAATGGGTAGCTTACGATTAATCTTCGATTCAGCATTTAAATACTCTTCATATCTATTGTCAATAAAATCAATAATTGGTTGCCAGCAATTACTGTTGTCAATAGACTCGCCAAAGCCTGGTGTATCTATAATAGTTAGTCTTAGATTGACACCTTTTTCATTTAGTAAAACACTAGTAGAATCAATATAGGTTGTTTTTTTTCGTCGCTCAAAAGTATTCGGAAAGTCTTCAGCATTATACAATTCGGCCAAAAACAAAGAATTTATAAATGTTGATTTTCCTAAACCAGACTCGCCAATAACCATAAGATTAAACTCGAAACCTTTTTTAACAGATTTTCGATAAACTTGATTGGGCAAATTGGCAAAACCAACATAGCCTTCGAGATTTTTGCTCTTGGACAAGCTAGACGAATGACTTTGAGCTGATGATGGCTTGGAAATTTGTGGTGGTTGGGTTGGAATCGGAGTCGACGGTAAAACTGGAGCTTGAGGCTTTTTATCATGAACTGTTTCGCTAGGTTTTACCAAAGGTCTTTCGATAATCGATTTTTCCTGGATTATATTTTGCAATTGTTTGAAATGGGATACATTTTGATACAAGTGATCCTTTCGTGATGCCTCTGAACTAATGGTGCTCGATGACGAATTCAAATGCGACAAATTGTAGTTTAACGAAGTAATGAGGCTGGATTTTTCTGAAGGTATTTCTCTATTCGAAGAAGATGAGAAATTGTCTCGCACAATTGAAGTTACAGAGGTCTTATGAGGCAAATTGGATGACATATTGCTTTTCTAAATTTTTTTTTTAAGTTATTTTAAATTTAGTATAAATTTTTAAAAATTTTAATAACAGGTGTATTTTTTAATTCTAGATATTCTTGATCTAGTTAAAGACTAACCTAAAAAAAAAAGAATGATATTCTATTAAGAAAGTAACGCTTACAAAAATTTAATTATGGACTTGCGAAAGCGTTTATTAAAGATGAATATTTTTAAACAAGTTGGTATTCATTTTAATTGTATTATAATTTATGTTCTCTAGCGTAAAGATGAACAGAATATATATAGAAAAAATATAAAACATAACAGCCATTTCACGATATGTTCAGGTCAATTGTAATTTAGTATTTTTTTTCCAAACGTTAAGTTTAGTGTAAATTAATGCTAAATTTTTACTCTATTTTGAAACAAATTTGACATTTTATACAACTAATTATCTCTTAGATTAAATTAGTTCAAATTTTAAAAAATAATTATATTCTAGATTTTTTTTGTAATTAGCACTTTTATATTGAAAGTTTGTTGCTATGTTAAATTTAAATTTCCAACCCAAATACCTGCTAAAAATTACTCTTTTATCTTGTTAAAAATTATCTGCATTTATCTCTATTTTAGTTTTATTTTATGCTGCTTATATAAAACGTTGAAAAATTGGACTATTAAAATTATATATAAATAATATCAAAAATAAGATATGTTTCTGATACCAAAGGGTATATTTAATTAGAAAATTTTGTACTTCTTAAAAAGTAACCAAGATCAAGTTATTAATTTTATTGCTATGTTTCTCATAAAAAAGTAAAAAACTGTAGAATTAAGACATTTTTTTTCCTTGATTATAATAAGTAAATTGTTAAGAAAAAAAAGTTTAGCATAATTTACAATATTATTCTTATGTCCGCTCAAGCATGACACTGAAAAAATTGATTATAGCTTTTTGTTCTCTTTTATTCTTGTTATGAAAATCTTAATTGGTCTACAGTAGTATACTAATAACTCGTGTTAGAAAAAAGCTAAGGAGTGTCATGACTAGAAAAAAATTTATTCAAAAAAAAATAAATCCTGAATAAAAGCATGCCGGACATTTTGAATTTGAAATAATTCGATTCTAGGAGTATTAAAACTTTAAAAGGGTTTAATTAAGAGCCTGATTACAAGTTAAAATTTATTTACAAAAGAATGTTAAAATTAAAAAAGTATTAAAAACATATTTAGTTTTGTTTAGCTTTTTTGCTTGTCACTTTAGTAGTTTTTTTTACATCAGTTTTAGCTGGTTTCGAGATAGTCTTTTTAGAAGTTGTTTTAACGTCTTTGACTGTTTTGACATTGTTTGATTTTACCTGAGCTTTTTCGACTTTTGGCTTTTCTTGTGGCTTAGCGGATTTAGGAATTTTAGGCTTGACAATTTTTTTAATATTCTTTTTTGGTTTATCTTCTGAAAGTGCTGTTTTTTTAACTTGTTTTTTTTCTGTACTTTGTTTCTTTTCAGTCTTCACAATCTTTTTCTCTTGAGTTTTTTTAGCAACGGGAACAAGTTTGAAGGATCCATTCGATCCTGAACCTTTGATCTGTTTTAGAACTCCGTCTTTGACACCTTTGATCAAAGCAATTTTCAGATGAGTTTTAGCCGTCTTTTCATCTAACTTGTAGGTGGACACAATGTACTTCATCAAAGCTACTCGAGAAGATCCTGTTCTTTCATTAAGATGTTTGAGACCCAATTGAATCATTTCAATAAATTTTGGATGAGTAGATTGCTTTTTGACTTGAGGCTTCTTAGATTCATTAGCTACAGAGGTAGGATTGGCAGATTGTTCTGACATTTTGAATGTTGAGAGTGATTGTTGTAATGTTTATTGATTATTTTTTTGATAACATTATTTCAATAAAATTGCTATTTATAGTATATTTTTTTTACTCGAACGGCGGAGAAATAAATTTTTATCAAATAGGCAGAATTTACGAAAAGCAAATTCATATAAAAAATGAATTAGAATGTGCCTAAGTATAACACTTTATCCTAATATATTTGACCTAAGGAATGTCAATTCTGGATAATTTTTTTTATTTGAAATTTAAAATGATCTAATAAATCGATTGATACCAATTTTAAAATAAAAAATTATTTTTTAAGGAATAAAAATAAGAAAAACTTGGGATACTCCTAGAAATAAAACTATTTTTTTGCTTATAAATGAATGGTATTTCTTTGAACTAAATCATTTCTTATTAAATTAAAAATTAAAATTATATCTTTTTAAAAAAGGTTGGGAATTTTATAATTTTAAATTTAATTTTTATTTTTTTTAATCACTTAATAAAATATCTGCAACAATATCAACACTTAGATTCCTGATAATTAATAAAATTTGACGATATAATAATCAATTTAAATTTAAAAAATCTCCTAGATTTAGTCTGTTCTTATTCGTGATAAGGTCTTGATTAATTTTCTTTTAGTTTTCATTCCAAATTTGAATTTAGTAGGGTTTAGTGGCTTATGAGAACGTTTGTGCACACAATAGGTGAAAAATTTATATTCTCTGGTTTGGTTAACAATCATTTCACCTAAAAATTTTTTCACGTTTAGCTGACCTAACTTGTTCACCAAAAATTTCAAATGTTCATTAAAATTATTAATTAAAAAATGTGATAAAAATTCAAAAAAATTTTATTATAATTTCCTAGACACTGTAAAAACTACCTAGTAAATACTATCAATTTTTTCCTTAGAATTTGTTAACAAATGCGACATATTTTTTTCTTTTTTTTGTATCCTCCTTTATTTTTTTGGCCGTTATGCTGATGGATTTGCATATTTGGCAACGAAATCGCACCGATCCACCAGAATTTGTTGAAACGCGGTGAAGCCTATAGCTTTGATATAAAACAAAATATTTTTTCTGATCAAAATATTCAACTTCCATTTTATTTATTTTAAGTTTTTTTTAATGGTTTTAGTTTTATTTTCAATTTTTTACGGTAAATAATTTCATGGTATTTAAGGACCTTTATTATTTAGCAGCCAAAAATAAATTCAAATTTGGACATAGCTTGAGTCTAATATTTAATTTCTAGTTTAATGAGTTATCTTTTTTTTTATTTAATATAAGTTAGAATGTCAGTTAAAATTTATTTTAATCTTTATTTTTAAATGGGATTAAATTATTAAATACTATGCAGAGGGAAAATATTACAAGGGAAATAATTACCAAAGGGAAAAAAATAAAAGGGGAGAGCTTTAGCATGATTATCGACTTGAGTTGTACGATAGCGACAAATAATAAAAAAAAATTATACAACATTTTAAATTTTATTTCATATAAATTTTTTTTTGTATTTTTATTAAAAAGTACCTTTTTTAACTTCCTTTTAAATTTATTTAACTTTTTTCTTTTTTTTTAATCTTAAGGAGCAACAGCTTGGTACAGATTTACAAATAAATAAATAATAATAAAAAAGGGATAAAAAAAATCGGAAAAAATTAATGGAAACAATTTAAGAGGGGAAAATGCTAAAGAATACATAATTCAAGTATATAAAATTTTAAATGATTGTGAGAAAGTAACGTTAACATATGGTATTAATTTTGCTTATTGTAAAAAAATCTATAAAGGCCACACGACAAAAGACTGGTCCGAAAATAAATCGCAGGGGCTTATTGAGATATAATTTCTTAACAAATCGCCGTGTAAAATTATGGAACAGATCAGTGAATACTATTATTGCGCAAACAATAAAAGCGGTGATTGACAATGAAATGGTGAGAAACAAAGCCTTACAATTAATAAGGCTAAACGCTTTTGAGTGTTAGTGTAGATAGAAATTTCTATACTGCAGATATTATTCCTACTACTTCTATAAAAAAATGAATAATTTTTTTATTTTTAACTCTAAAAAACAAATCGTTAGAAATTTGAAAAAATGAATTATATATAATTTACAGTATTGTTAATTTTGAACAGTTAAAGAAACATAATTTTAGAATTAAAATAACCTTCTCTGTTTAAGTCTAAAATTCGTTGTGCAAAATATTCTGAAAAATTCTGCAAAAAACTATATGAATTAGAAAATTTTTGTAGAGTTATTGCAATGACAAAATTTAGGCCATTAAAATTTTTATCAGCAAATACATTCAAAAGAAGACAGTTTCAGAGACAAAAAAGTCAATTTAAATTTTATTTTGTTCTTTTGTTGCATAGTTTGCAATGGTGAATTTTACCTATTGTTATTTTAGCTTCTCTAATTAAATTTAATTATAAACGCATATAAAAATTTTTTTTTGATCTAACCAGATAGTCTTTAATAGTGATTTTAAAGATAATTTTAAACTAAATAAAATTTTTCTTTTTATTGGTAAAAAAAATTTTTTGAAATTGTTTTTTTTAACTATAAATAAATTTTGAAGAGTTAAGAGAAAATTTTTATTTCCAACCATACTAGATGGTGTCTTTTAATTCAAGCACCAAAATTCTTTATTTAATGGAAAATACTTTTTAGGTATATATAAATTGTATTTTCTCTTCTTATTATGATGATAATTATTTAAAAATATTTTCGAAATGTTAGTATATTTTTCGGAAACAAAATCTAACTTTTTGTTTAATTCATTGTTTATTTTTGCATTGTTAATCATTCTAACAGAATCTTTTTTTATCCCTTTACTTTGAGATTTACTCAATCTATTATAGCTTGACTTAGGTTCTTGAGAATTACCAATCAAACCTTAAATAAAATAAATTATTAAAATTCAAGAAATACAACATGCTCTACCTAGAGGATTATTTGGCCTATTAACCAAAATATAAATAGCTTGTTCCTTAATAAATTCTTCCCATGTCAATTCTCTATTAATAAAAATAAGTTTTGATTATATCTTTTTAAAAAAAAAACCCTTTTCGCTTGGACCCTGCCTGCATTATCAAATCAGTATGAACTTGAACATGGGTATCAATATCAGTATGATTTAATCTTTTTAAATTAGAAAGATAAATACACGATTAAAAATGTTTAATAAAATACTGGTTCTGATGTAGAAATGTAAACCAATGACGAAAAGTTCTTCGTGCTTCTTCTTCTGAGATGGTTCCTCCTTTATCTCGATCAAAAGATAAAAATGTTTCCCTAGCTTGCTGTATCTCTTTAGGAGTAAGCTTCATCACAAGTTCTCTCTTAAAAATTCAAATAAGTAAATTATCTTTTAGTATTAATTATTTACTGTTGGAGTATGATGCAATCTTTTCATGCATTCATAGTTTAAATATTCATCCCAATCAATATAGCCACTTTTATCAGCATCGATTAATTTAAAACGCAAGTTTGTCACCTCAATATCATCTTGAGACATTTCAATACCAAATTGTTTTTGTAATTCTTCCTTTCTTATTCTCAAAAACTCTTCACTGGAAATTCCATAGTCTACAATAAATAAATTTTTTGAAAGTTTAATATTTTTATTTAATTAATTTTTTATCACCATGATCTACATCAGAAAATTCGAATTGCTCAATCAATTCGTAAATATCTGATGCAGGAACAAGTCTTCCCAAATTTGACTGAAAATTATAATTATAAAAAAATTTTTTTTTTTTTCGCAAATAAATTTTAACAAGCTTACACATTCGTAACAACTCCAGCCAATATTGCTAAAAGCCTGTAATAATATTTCCCTCTCTTGTTCACTTCGTAAAAGACCTTTTTGCTCAATACATTTGACATGAAAAACTTTAGTACATATTCTGCATGGATAAATAGTTTCGTTTGGCTTATTTTCTTTACAAAAAAAACAATAAGCATCATTTTCAATCTGCTGATAAAAAAAATAAAAATCGATTCAATAAAAAAAATGATTTAAACCATTTTATTAGAATTGTATGGTATTTCATGATCAGGTAGTGATTGAATGCTTTCTGTATCATCAAGAATATTTGAAAAATTTGAACCAGTGAATTTAATAGGCTCTGCTTCAATATCAGTAACTCCATTTTTAAGCAAAGACCAAGCTTTCTTAGTGTCCAAATATGTGGTTTCATTAGCAATACTCTCTAAGTCAAATAGAGAATTTTCTGATGAATTTTCAAATGATTCGTTGATTTGACCAAATTTATTTATATTGTGTTTAAACAAAGACTGAGATGTTTTAGACTTTGATTGAACTAATAATTAAATAAAATTAATATTTATAATTATAAATCTAAAATGAGGCTAAATACTTGATAGTTTAGAGTTATGAAAAGAATTGTATGCTGATTTCTTATGGGTGTTTGCAAATAAGCTTTCTTTAATTGATATTTTTTTAGTTAAATTATTTGTTTTTGCTTTAATTTCATGCAAATTGGAATTTTTTGAAGCGTTTTTTGGCATAGAATGTTTATTTCTAAAAATGTTAGACGATTCTTTGCGTTGTTTCTCTTTGTAATATCTTAATCTTAAAAACTTTTTGAACTTTTCAGGCTTGCTGGCCACTCTATGGGTCAACAACAAATTTTTGCTATAAGCTTTTGCTAATTCGCTTTTCATAAAACTTCTTATATTACAATCAAAATGTTCTTTTGTTTCATTATAAAAAGTTTCGATCAAAGCCTCAGCATTTCCATCAAAATCGTGGTCATTTTTATCTAGTTTATTAGCAAAAATTTGCCTATAAGTTATCTTGTCCAAAAATTGAAGTCTTTTTTTCGATAAGAAATCGTCAAGCTCTTTTGGGCTATCAAACTTAATATTAGGTTCTTCAATACCAAAAAACAATTTCGAAATATAATTTAATCTATCTGTATTATAGCCATTAAGTTTCGGAGAAGCTTCCTGACTTTTGGTTTTATTGAGGTAAATAGATCCTAAGCTAATAGCTGATGCTGTTAGTTTTAGTGTTGGCACATCTATCATTTTTGTCTAAAAATATATATTAAAAAAATTTTGTTTCTAATTTTATTCAGATATTTAATAAAAGTAATTAAATAAATTGGTTGATATGACAATTAATTATTGATCATAAATATGCATATTTTGAATGTCATAACATCTTGAAAACACTTTGTAATTATCGCTATAGTCAACATTTTCATCCCAACCTTTTCTGCATGTTTTAGTTATCCATTCATGCTCGTCATCATCTGAAAAAGAGAGACTATCAAATTTTCTGGTCGTTTATTTGTTTTTCAATTAATAAGAAAATATTTTAAAAATCAATAATCCAAAGCGATTTTTTCTATGTCCTAAATAAACAAAAATGTTCAAATACGTGATTAATTAGTAATTGATAAAAATTACATAAAAACGTATTTTTGATTTCAGGCTATTTGAGCAATTATCAAAAATATTAGCACATTTTTTTTATTGACTAATTTATTAAGGAAATATTAACCAAATAATTGTTGTTTTTTAGTCAATTTTTTCAATTTTAAATGTGATAAATTCTTATTTATTAAATGATATTTACCAGCATTTCGCAAAAATTTTCCTGAATAATCATTTACAATTCTACTTTCCGGATTATAAAATCCATCACCACAATCATAACAGTTTTCAGGAATCGATCTTGGCGGAATATCGTTAGATAATTGAGATCTTCCTTAACAAAATATATGTATTAAAAATAAAATATTTAATAATGAAATTATATTTCACCAGCTGGTTTTAAGCCACTACAAATTTCAGTATAAAATCTTCTATCATATCCATCACAATACTGCCATTTATTTTCTGAAAATTCAAGTCCATCGGGAAAAGTATATTTCCCCTAAAGATTTTTAAGAACTAAAAAATGGCTAAGTATTTATAAATTTCAAAATACTTCTGTCGCAATTCCATCTTCCCAAGTTGCTTCGTATTTTCCTCCATTTTCAAAAAAGATAGTTCCTTTTCCGTGAAGCATGCCATCTTTAAGCTCTCCAATATATTTTGTGCCAGTTGAAAAATTATAGGTTCCTTTTCCTTCAAATCGTCCATCGCGAGACTCACCATTATAACTAGTTCCGACGTATTCCATTTTAAAAATCAGCTCAGTCGGTATAAATAAATTTATTTTGTTTTTAAATAAATTATTAAAATTGATTTTTAAAGTAACCAAGCAACTATAAATTACCGCTTTGAGAAAACAATTTTTTTTTTATTTATTAGATTAAATTTAAAAGAATTTTTAACAATAAATTTATTTAATTACTTCCATGAATTGTGAATAGACCATATGTCTTTATATTAGTACAATGTTTGATAAAAAATTAAAAAAATTAAAGCAAATAATCAAAATGAAAATTTTTATTTATGTAAATAATTTATCGAGTTTGCACTAAATATTAATTATTTTCAAGTCTTTATTCAGGAAATATTTGGTCCCACGACTTAAAGGTTAAAAAAAATTAATCAAACTCAAAAGATTAAAATATGTACTTAAAAATTGATTTCCGAAATCCGTCTACTTTGATTTATGATCCGAATTTTATTTTTAGCACGCTAAAATTTTATTGAAACAACGAATTGTAATTAAAATTTTCAATCACCTTTTTTTTAATGAATAAGCTAGATTAAATCAGTATTCATATCAGCACGTTACAAGTTACTTTATTAAATTTTAAGCTCTGAGATTCATTAAAATTTGGGAATCAAAGATAATCTTAGAGTTATTTGTTTTAATAAGAAAAACATATGTGTCGTTTAGCATTTACCAAGTTTGTTTATAAAACTGGTAAGATTCAAATTGGATAAACATTCGCTAGTTTAATTACAAGCATTCCATTGCATTGTTATTCAAAATCTTAAGTTCAATTTAATTAAATTCACATTTCTGTGTAGATTTCAATTTAAAAAAAAGAAGCTTTTCAAATAAATTCTATAATTAATAGATTGAACAAGTTTCAATCTAATGCCTTTTTTTTTTCTGGGCCTGGTTTTTGATTTAAATATTGTTCAAACTAAAGATACTTGGAATAAGCAATAAATCAAGATCAAATCGATTGCAAAAAATTACAATATTTCAATTATTAATGCTTTTTGACTAAAAATTTTAATATTTAGACTAATTTAATTAATAAAAAGCATTTTTAAGCGTGTAAGATATGAGAATAAAATCATCAGCTCTATCTTTTCTTTTTCAATTGTTTGCACTAAAAAATTTGAGTATTCAAGATTGATTTTTTCCATATCTTAGAGGGATTCGAATAATTAAAAAAAAACAATCAAAATATTAATATGAAAGGAAATTTTTTTATTTTCGAGTATTTTTTAAACAAATTTTCTACTTAAACCATTCTCAAAAGTTTCATCAACAAATTTATCTAAAAATCAATTGATTTTTGAATTTTATGAATGAATAAAACACTAAATTAATTTAATTTTCTATTCTAACTTTTGAATATATTTTAAATTAATTTCAACATGATATTTATCTTAAACAGATTCACTAGTCTGGAAAATTTTTTCTTTTAAGGTTTAAGCATTTTTGTTTTAAATTTGAATTTTTATCTTGAGTATTTTTAATGAAATAGTTCGAATAAGATTTGATCGATATGATTGATTAGTTTGTTTATTTTCAGTGCTTCTTCTTTTATCATATTCAGCATATTTGCTTAGAAAGCGTAAAAACGACAAATCAAATATTTATCAATTTTAAATATCCGCTCAGTAAGCTAAGCATTCAAGAAAACTGTTTTGAGTTGAATGAAAAAACTTCATCGAGTTTATCCAATTTTTGGATTTTTTAGTTTAAGTTAGATAAAAAACAAATATTTGAGATATGATCGAATCAAATTCTCGATAGTTGTGCAACAGGATTTTAAAAAAGCATTTTGGAGAAATTTTTTAATACAGTTCCATGTAGACAAGCGAATTCAACTTGATATTTTCAAATTAATTTGTCATTTAATATTTGATTAGAGAGTTTATTAATTTTTTAAAGTCTAATGGGATCTCGAACTTGTTTTTCTCAATGGATTGAAATCTATTTGGAGTGAAAAATTTCTATTTGAATATCATATTTAAATGACAAATAAATACTCATTTTTAATTAAAATAACCGATTTGAACTAACTCTTTAAAATCGGTGCCCAAAAATAAATAGTTATAAGAACTATTTGATAATTTAATTTTGTTCGGTCGAGATTTAGCCTGAGCAAAAAAGCCTAATATTACTCAGATGAAAGTTTTCGTGTTGCTATAATTAATTTTTTTGTGCATCAAATTCTTTCGTGTTGCAAGCAGAATCAAATTAAATTTAATAATTCAATTTTAAAAGATAAGATCATTAGTTTTTGATTAATATTAAGCATACTTTAAGCATTTTTTGCTTCTAGAAACAGAAAGTTATTAAAAATCATTAATAATTTTTGAACGATTTAAATCGGCAACTTACAATAGATCAAACTCTTTTTTTTTTTACAGAATTCTGCTAAACTAATTTATACCATCAATCTTATTTTTTATTAATTGTTTCTCTCAAGAAAAAATATTAAGCCTTTTTTACTGATTCAATTTTTTTCAGATTTATCTTAAACGAACTAAAAATAAAACATGCCTAGTTAAAAATGTGATGCAATCAAAAGGTTCACTTTTAAAGACCTAGAAAAAAAATATAACACTTTTATTTTATTTTTTTGAAAACTGAAACTATTAAAATCAAGTAATTGAATATTTTTTAATTTTTGAATTGAGCAAATGACACCATTTTTTTTATTGATTAAGTAAGATTAGATTCCTATTGTCAGTGCAGAATGAATCAGACAATCTGGTTTTAAGTCTTTTAAAAATATTGCATTCAAATATCTGAGTTTTAATTAAACTAAGTAACAGTTATTGTCTAAAAGATGTGTAAATAATTTTTAAAAGCATTAGCCTCAATTCTCTAAAGATTGAACAATTCTTAGAGCATTGATAAAGTTCTTTTAATCCAATTCGAACAATTTCTTTTAATTAGCTAAAATTGTTTTTTTGAACTAAGCTGAATTAAAATATCAGAGTTTGATTATTTTAAGTGCAAATTTTAAGTTGAATCGAGCATTTTTTTTCTTATTTTATAAGCAGTTTAAAGCGAAATTTATTGTATTTTAAAACTTTTTTAAAATCATCAAATTAAATAAAGATAATATCAATAAACAATTATCGTAAATTTTCAAGTAATTATTTAGTTTTGTTTTTTCTAAGCATTCAGCTATTATCTAATCCAAAACGATCATTTAAAATAGATAAAGTAATAAATAGATTTTAGTTTGCTAAAACTTAAGTAATCTTATTATTAGAAACTCATTTCGTTTTTGTTTAAGAATTTAGGTATTTTTCTTATAAATGTTACCCACAGCAAACAATTTAAAACAGATTGTATTGTCGATGAACCAGAGCACTTAAAATCTACAAAAGCAGTATCGCTTATTGAGAATATCAATCTTAAATATTGTTATCAAATAAATATTATTTGAATTAATTTTTTTTTACTTTTTTTTTTTTTTTCTAGAATGAAACAAGCTATTAGATAACTTTTAATCGATCGAAATTCAAAAAAAAAAAGAAGCTAATTAGAATTTTAAATCTAAAATAAAAATAAAATATTGTCACAAGGGAAAAGATAATTTTTGATCGAATTTTGTTCGATTAAAATAAAGAAAAATTACTAAAATGGAAATTATAAGAGGCTTTGCTAATTTGCCAAAAATTACATTATCTTCTTGTGGCAGAGATGATGACGTATTTGCTGATCGACTTAATTACAAATACACAACTTTAATACTTTTTGTTTCTTCTCTAACAATAACTGTAAAAATTCTACAGTCTGATCATATCCAGTGTTGGGTAAATTAAATATTTATTAAATATATCATTGTGCTTAAACTAAACTAAATTTAAAAACAAAAAGGTTCCTGCCATATTGGCCAGATATGAGCACTATATTAATGTTTATTGTTGGATAAGCAATACATATTATGTTTCATTTGGCGAACAAACCACATCGGTTAATAATAAGCCAGAAAGAATGCTGAAATACTATCAATGGGTACCAATGATATTGCTGTGTTTAGCTTTTTTTTTTTTACTTCCGCGTTTTATGTACAGATTTTTGAGTAAACAATCTGGCATTGATCTGCTCAATCTGGCAGACGCATCGGTAAATTACATGGCAGTTGAAAAATTCGACAAGAGGCGCAGATCATTATTGTATTTGGCAAATTCGATACATTTTTATTCTGTTTGCAATAAAACCAAACGAACCAAAGGCGGCTTCACTGGTAATTCGTCTTTGGGCGGACCACTAGGGAGTCCAATTGTGGGCGCAACAAGTTCCAAGCCGTACATATACAATCTTTTATGCTGCCATGGTAAAATAAACGGCTCATATTTGGTACTTCTTTATATGTTAACTAAAATATTTTATATCGTCAATTCATTTGCACAATTGTTTTTGCTAAATTTGTTTCTTGGATTCAATTATAATTCACATGGATTTCATGTTTTAAAAGATGTGACCAAAGGCCTAATGAGCAATACCAATTCGATAAATGCACAGCGCAGAGCCGAGGCAGAAGCAGCAGCAGAAAAATTTGCTGCTAAACTAAACATTCAACCGAATAACATGCCTCCGCCAATAATGGGCCCAACAGTAATATTCGATAATTCGGATAATCAATTTGCAGGATCAGCTAATTATTTTGGAAGCAGCTACAGCTATAACACATATTCGGATTCAATTTATTCAGAGACCTCTAATTCCAATAATCTTTTTCATAGATATTTTCCAAGAGAAAGCGCATGTGACTTTAGAATTAGAGCTCATATAGACTCATTGGTGCATAACTATACAGTCCAATGTGTTCTACCAATTAATTTGTACAATGAGCAATTGTTTATTCTATTATGGGCATGGCTGTGGATAGTATGTATTTCAAATTGCTATGATCTATTACTTTGGGTGATACGTTTGTTTCCAAGCGCTCGTTACAACTACATTAGAGCTCGCTTGAGGCTAAAATACTCGGAAAACTCCGTTAAGCGAAACTTAAATTCATTTATTTATGATTATTTAAGTTTTGATGGAATTTTCATTCTGAGATTAATGACGTTGAGTATGAGTGATTGTGTAACTCACGAAATAGTGCAAACTCTGTGGCAAAATTACACCGAGGTGCCCAGGGGAAGACAAAGTGGTGGTGGAGGCGGAACCATGTTGAGAGATAGGTCGGCTGGATACAGTCAACGGAGAGCTCCTCCCGGATCTAATAATGGCCCCAATGAAGATTATCAAGACAATAGATATCTTTCAAATTATTCAACCTCTGAAAATCTTTAGTCATTAGAAAAATTTGAATATTTATTTTAATGTAAATCTGTAAATTTTAATTTTATCAAATAAATATTATCAAAATATAAGTTTTCATTTTTTTTCTGTAATTTCAAAACTCACAATTTAAAAAAAAAAATTTAATTGAATATATAAAATTTTTGGGTAATTTGTTGAAGCTTTTAAAATTAAATATTAATGATTGCCATTTAAATTATCTTAGAATTATTTAAATATTTATTTTTTTTTTTTATTTGAATAATTTAATCCTTGTAATTAATTAAAAAAAAATTCTTATCGTAATATCATATTTTTTAACTATTGCCATACTTTTTTTATTGAAGCATATTTGAGCTTTTTATAAAACAATTCAAGACATTGTGGTTGATTATTTTTGAAAAAATAACTGATCATCAATGACCTCAAGTATATTTCATCAATTATTTGAAATAAACTAAATGACTGATTTAATAGCAAAATTTACTTCATGAGTAAATATTTATGTTTGGTAAATTTCAATTTTCTTAAAAACAACACAACTTTAATATTAAAGAAAAAACATTTATGAAAAAGCTGGCCAGCAAAATTTTGTTCTGCAGATGACAACTTTTGTTTCACTTAGTGTGAAAGTCTGCAAATTTGCACTCTATTTAATATTGATGCAAAAAAAAAACACAATAAATTGGCACAATATGTTTAATCTGGAAATTCTTGGTCAGTAGAACAAAAGTTATAAATTTTTTAAATATATTTCAAAAAATCCTCATTGGAAAAATAAGAAACAGTCAAAGCTGCCATATCCGTTGAATTTTTCCATCGTGGCCTTGAAGACTTTGATGGATTTGGATTTTACAACACTATCAGACTACCTATTTCATTGTGGGAGCACTCTGTTTAAAAATAAAACATGTCAGGCTGTCGTTGAACTTGCAAAATCGTTTCTCTTTTTGATAGGAAAGCTCTTCCTTTTTTTTTACATACAATTGCTTATTTATTTTAATATATTATTTATTTTAATGAAATATATTTAAAAACCTCATTTATGTTTGTTATATTTCGATCAAATCTCGTCCCACTCGCCTTTCATTTAGTTTGGTTAGGCCCATCTTCAGCATTCGCATTTTATAGTCCATACCTCTCCAAGTCAAATATATTTTTAAGACACGATTCTGGGCTTTTTCTAATGCATCCATCTTTTTACTAGGATTCGTAAGTTTACCAGATATTCCTTAAAATTTGGTAAATTATTGTAAAAAAAATGTCCAAAAAAAACTTATACATACACAATTCAATGTTATAACATTATATTTTTTCTTTTTATCCATTTTTATTGAATTAAATGCCTTTTCGCAATCTTGTTTAGAAAAAAGATGTTTGGGAACAAATTTTATTAGATTATTTTTTGAAAAATAAATTGATATTTCTTTTTTTATCTAAAAAAATAAAAGAAATAATTTTTATTTCTAAAATCCTGTTCGGACAATTTTTACTGTAATATCCAAGTGATCTCTTTGGATCGTCTTTAAAATTTCGTTCTATCTCACTTCTTAAAAAAAATATGTCAATTCTTTGTTTATGGCTTTCAAAATTAAGGACTTAATTTCTTTTGTAAATTTTAAAAATTTACAGAATTTTACGTAAAATTTGGTTAACAACTAAATCCGGAACACCACTGTTCTTATGTTTCTTATTAAATCTTCCAAAATGCATAAGTCTTTGTTTCCATTCATAAATCGCATCTAAATTTTTCTGCAACTTTATTTTTCATAAACTTGACATGGATAGACAATGAACTTGTTTTTAAAGTACACTTTTTTTTCCTAGCAAAAAAAGTGTAATTTTGTTATGAAACTTTTTTTTCTTTGCAAAAAAAGTGTTCTTGATTTATTAAAGAAAGGCATAATAAAAAAAGATAAAATTAAAAAAAATAAATCATGTCCGAACTAGGAAAAAAAAGCTCTATAGCTCAAACTTGATAAACAACAGCTAAGATTTGGGAGCCATCATGATACATCTGCGTCTTATTTGAAACACAATCTAGAAACTCATTTATGTTTGGAATAAATAGTATTGGACCAAGAACAGATTCTTCTTAATTTTCCCTAAATTACGAAATCTTTCGTAAAATTACATTTTTTTACTAAAATTAACACTCAAAAACCGGAGGGGTTTCTTCGACCCTTTGTGTTATTTTCCTTGTATGTTTTTGTTCCATGAAGATAAGCATATTTTGCAGCAAAAATTAAATTATTTTATTATTTTTTGATTTTAGAATTTTAAATAGAAAAAAATTTTCAATAATGATCAAAATTTATTTAACTAAAAATAAAGAAAAGATGTACCATAAAGAGCCAAAAAACCCATCCGGTTTTTGAGTGTTAAGTTTCATTTACAAAATTGAAAAAAAGTTCTATTTTTCAATCTTTTCTAGAAAATAAATTGATTAAAGGATTAGTTAAAAATTAAAATTTTAAGCTTAATTTAATGATATTTTTAAATCTAATTGTCTTCACAAAAACAAAATAAATTGATCATTTACTTTTGTTTTCTTTTGATAATATGCATTTATAAAATTAAAATTTATTTTAATATTTTATTTATCAAAATTTTGGTTCGATTACAAAAATGAAATGAGAATAATCTGTACATATTCCTTACAGAAAATTCATTAGTCAAAAAAGAATCCTACAATACTAAACACTAAAATTATTTCGAGAAATGACAATAAAAATGAAATGAAAAAAATATTATTTTGAAAAAAAAACCATTGTTAACTCATCGATTGGTTTTGGTTCAAAATTTTAAAAATGAATAACTTGCATTTCCATTTTTGATTAACAAAAAACTTGAAATGGAATTCAAGTAAATGAGTTTTTTTTTTTGTAAATAGACTACAAAATACCCATAAGAAATTTATAATTTCGATTTTGAAAATCTCGATTTTAGTTTTTAAGAAAAAATTAAAAATTATAAAGAAAATAAAGTCTTGTTTTAAATATTAAAATGAGTTTTCCAAATTTAATATTTTTTATTCTCGAATCATTTGTATTTCATTTGAATCGCTTTTGACCGGTTTTAGCCATATAATTACGATTAATTTCTAACACTGTAAAAAAATTTACACAAAAAATAAAAATTAGAACAAATTGATATGTATGATAAATTTTGATTTCATTTCGAGCCCAAAGTCTTATAAAGTTGATGTATGACAATTCCGCTTAGCAAAATAGCTCCGCCATAAATGTATGGTCTCAAATCAGACATAAGCTTTGAGCGTTTTTCATGTTTTATTTGCTTTTCGCGCATACATTTAACCAAGTCAGATATCCTTTGATTTTTCTCTGTTGTTTTTGGACTGTAAACATTCGATTGATCTAATAAATCTTTATGCTGATTTTTAATTTCAGCATTTGATTTTTCATCATCAGAATCATCGCTTTTGGGAATTACCAAAGGCTCAATTTGCCTTCTTGGTTGGTTTACCTTTACTGTTTGAACATCGGATCGGTTTACTGCAAATGGGATGTCATCTTCCTCTGATTTTTCTATATCCGAACTATCAATATTGGTATCTGACGAGGTTTCTTTTACCAAATTGTTATTTGGCTCAGAAAGTTGAATGGTCAATTTATTTTCCATTTGTTTTTTTCGCAAATTTTCGATCTGAATTTTCGATTTTTTGCTTAGATTAGAGCGTTTTTCACGCAAAGCTGTACCAGGTCTAACTAATTCTTTTTTGATATCGTCTTTTTCATAAAAGTCGTCATCAGAATCAGTATCACTTTCGGTTTCAACACTATTTAGCTCTTGATTCGGAGCATAGTTTTGCAAATTATCTGAATCTTGTTGCATAGTTCTTATACCATCTATTATTGCCATAAAAGCAAACTTTAATTGATGCTGAGTTTGAACAAGACCCATTCGATGTGAACGAAAATTTTTTAATAACTCAAGAGAATTAATTGGTAAATTTTCGCCAAATTTTTTATACTTTAAATAGAATAATAATTTTAAAAAAAGAAAGAAAGCTTTATTTTATTTACTAATTGAAGCATTGAATCAACCAGAACGAAAGTACCAGATCTACCAACTCCAGCAGAACAATGCACCACTGATGGACCATTGACAGACATATTAAAAATATCTAGATTGTTGCATTCTTTAAGAAAGCTCAGAAACGTTCTAGTATACTCTGGTTCGCCAAAATCAGGCCAATTGGTAAAGTGACAATGATAAATTAAACGTTTTTCTTTTTGCTAATAAGAAAAATTTCTCTATTATTTAAAGTTAAATTTAATTGAATTAAAAATTAGTTACTTCTAAATTTTCACATTCAATAGTTCTTATTGTAAAATCTTGGTATGGTTTTTCAGACATATAGTTGAGTTTAAATTTTCCGAATGTCAATGTAAAGTCACAATTTTCTTCGTCCACATTCGGATAATACATTTCACACTTTGGCTGAAATAAAATTTTAATAAAAAATCTTAAATTATTTCTTTCATTAAATTACTGCTCCTTTTTCAAATAGTTTATTCAGCATAATTATTCCTTTAGTATTTTGTTCCCAAACCATTTGCCAAAAATGTTCACATGTTGTTTTTAATGGCCCCTTAAATTAATGTAAAATCTTCGAAATTATATAATACTACTATTTTTACTTGTGCTAAAATGTATTTTCTATCAGCTTGTTCACATTCTACATAATTTGCATTAATATAGTCAGTCTCTTCTGAGTTTTTTAATTTGACTCTTGAGTGATCATCTAAATTTTTGAATTAAATTATCTTTAAATTAACTAAACCAAATTTTCCTACATGGCAAAATGTCCCTGTATCTGTTTAGTCTTAGATTAAAAGGCTGTCGGGCATAATTACATGTCAAGTTGAAAATATCATCTGCTTCACGAATATCCTAATTAATTTTATTTAAATGGTTTAATAAACTTTTTATTAAAACGCTTGTTTACTTGGTAAACTTCCCTCCACATGTGATTTTCTTCATATTTCGCGAATTCAGTTTCAATATTGTTCAAATTTTTCATTTTTTAACTTGAATCTAAAAAACTAAAGTTTAAATTAAGATAAAAATTTTTAAATAATATAAAAATTAGTAAATAAACAAAGCGACATAGCATGATTTTGAAAAAGCGAGTTAAATAGAACTCACTTATTTATATAATTAGAAATTTTAAATTAAAATAATTTTTATGCAAGTATTGTTGCTTTTAGTGTTTTTTTTTTTTTCAATTTTTGACTACTTGAAAATAAAGAATTGCTTTCATTAATTAAACACACTTCTAGACTCTTAATTTTAAAATAAATTAGCATAGATTTTAATAAAATGCGTTTGGTTTAGATAATTTTTGACAATTTTGCACGATAAAATTTAAAATATATGAAAATTTTGAAATTTAGCATTATTTACCAATTATTTAAATAACAGTAAATCAAACTTTAAAAGCGTTGTTTGGAAATGAGTAAATTATTATTCATTTTTAACTTCAATAAGGCTCTAAATTATTCATAAAATTAAAAAATGCTTGAAATCAAGAAAAAAAAATAGGTAAAAATGTTTATTTTATCAAAATCTCAATTGAACACTTTCCTGCGAAGCAAAGTTAAAAAGTTAGCCTACGGAGAAGGTAATTAACCTAATAAAATTTTTTATAGCACTTAAAAAAAAATTTAAACAAACTGAATATTATACTAAAAATTATGAATCCTAGTTAATTTTTGGATAAAACATTTGGAAGAAAAATAATTATCAATAGAAAAAAATAAACAAAAAATAGAAAGCATTTCAATTTTCTATCTTTTCTTTTTTCATATTTTTGAAAATAAATTATACAACAAAAAATTTAAAATAAATAAATTTTGACATTTTTTTAGATAAGATATTTAGTTACAATTAAAACGATAAAAAAAGTCAATCCAAATATTCTTATGCTTGTTTAAATAGATTATTGTTTTAAAAAAAAAACAAAAAAACACAAAAATAAAATCATAAAAATAATTAAAGTATATTTTTGAAGAGATTTAAAAGAAAAAGGGAAAAAATATTATATTTGTTACAGTATTATTTTTATTTTGAAAAAGATAAATCTACCAACTCTAGCAGAATACACAAGCAAGTAAAGAAAGCTGCTTCAAAACAAAAAGCATTCTGTGCGTGTTTAAAAGAACTTTCGTCTACCGGGACGCTAAGTTACTGAAAAATTTTTACACTTCATACATCGGCCCCAAATCGAATTCGCCATCTCAGCCTGGTCACTTTACACCAAATCCGACATTGAAACTCTAGAGAAATATTTGATTAATTTCCAAAAATATAACAACCAATGCATCAGTTAGTCGAAATATTTTTTTAGTAGTTTATTTTTGCCAATATTTCTGAAAATTTTTTTTTAACTAAATAATTCGAATTCTGAAACAATGCACAAAAAAAATCTAAAAATATGAAAATATAAAAATGTAAAATTATTTTCATCTTGCCTTTAAATTTTTATATTTTAAAAACTTTTGTTTTCAAATATGTGAACTTGATCAGGATTACTAAAAATATTATAGAAATTTTGTTGTTTCACAATTATTTAAGATCAATATTCAAAAATTATTCATTTTCTAAAATAAATTTTTTTTCATCTTTTTTTTTTATCTTAAAATACCGTTGGTTATGTCAAAAGTTTGTGTTGGCTGCTTTAATTATTAAGTCATTTGAAAACTTTATTCAATTTTAATTTTTGATTTATGCTATTTATTTTTCACAATTAAATGAAGTTGATTTTAATAAAGAGATAAAAAAAAAGAAAATAAAATTTAAGTAAGCTACAAATAAATAATATATTTCAAAATTCATCAATATAAATTTACTTCATATTTAATTACCATCAAATCAATTACTAATTTTGTTAAATAAATATAAAATTTTCCAAGATTAATCATGGTTATTTTATTGTCTAAATAATATTTTTTACAAAATTCCGTACTAATATTGTTAGATAAATGTTCAAAGAAAATATTGAGATAACCAATACGTCTCTTTTTTTTTTAAACAATCAGATAAAAGCTTGTCTAATCAATTTTGTCACAATTAAAGTAAAAATTAATTTTTCAAAAAAGAGATAACTCAAATTAATTAATGAAATCAAATTTAAGTATTTTTATTGTAAAATTGTCTATATAATAATCTTTAATTTTCAAGAACTTCTTAAAAAAGTATCTAAAAAGCACTTAATAATAGGTCAAATGATTTTTAAAATTATTTTATTAGTAGATCATCATATAAAATAAAAAGCTGCATTATTTTTTACAAACATTTTAAAAATTAACCACAACAAATTTATAATTTAATGATTTTTTCTAATACTAATTTTAAAATTTAATCCTTTAATTTATGAACCATTGATCAAAAACTATAAGAGATTTAATGAAAAAATAGAAAAAAAAATGATGATTTTTGAATTGTTTTTATTTTATTTAAGCGTATTAGTATATAAGCGTTAAATCAAAGTTTCCTCATGAGATGACTACTTATATTGAGTACTTTTCTTGATTATTGATTTTGGTTTTTCAATTTCATTATTCAAATTTTACAATTCTAGTCAAAACTCGATAAATCTGTACTCTTTGATCGACTAACCAAATTTGTATTCATTGATTTGGTTTTCAATCATATTTTCAAATATAACTTATCTTTGATAGTTTTGACTTTGTTTTGACCGTCTCTTATTAAGTGAATTTTGTGTTCTTAAAGGCACTTTGTTTTCAAGTCCTTTATACTATCTATTGAAAGTATATTTTATATATAAATATTTTAAAAATTGGAAATAACTGATTATTAGGCGCCTTAAATTAGACTATGGGTAAAAATATTAATTTTATATTTTACTTTTTTCATATTTTATAGAAAAAAAAATTTCTGGTTGTAAATTTTATTTTAAAAATAAAAAGAAGCAAGAAAATAAAAAAAAATAAATAAATAAAAAAAAACTGATAGCTTCTTTAAATTTCTAAATAATTTTTCAAATTTTCAATAAATGCAAGTGGCAAGGCGAATATTTTTAAATAAAAACAAAAAAAAAACTAAAAAAAAATATGTATATGAAATATACAAATCAATTTTATAATAAATTAGAATTTAATTTATTTTATCTAAATATTCTTCATCGTCAGGAGCTATATGAGAATAATTTTCTTTGCGAAGTTTAGTTGTACTAACACCTTCGGTATATGGCAAAAATTTAATTGGCATTAAACTTTCAACTACTTCTCTTGAAGGAAAATCAGGCATGTCATCTCCACGAACATATAAAGCAGTTTCATTTTTTCCTAAATTAACAATACAAGTCATAAAATTAGAAGGATCACAACCTGCAATGCAAAAAACTTCATCAGCAACTGTTTTTACATTCATCATTCTTTTTTCTGTGCTATCAACTGGTACTCTTTTTTTAAGTTTGTAAATACTTCTCGAATCATGCACGCCAACAATTACTTTTTTACCAAGCTCTCTCATTCTATTTATCAGCTGCACATGTCCAAAGTGAAACAAATCAAAGCATCCAATTGTATACACTTTATCAACTCTGTTATCAACTTTTTTTGCATTCGATTGTTGCTTTATAGCTTTTTCTTCAGCAGTTTTTTTTTGAGACTTTTCCAGTTCAGCTTTCAAGTTTATGTCCTGATCTTCCAAATACAAATGTTTTCTCTTTTGATAATGATACATAGTACTTTGCTCAGTTATATTGTTATTAGTTATATCCACCATTTTCATTTCGGCATTTTCAAAATCCGGATGAACAGTTTGATTACTGTCATTAATCATTTCAAGCAAATTTTCAGCCGAAGTTGAATTTTTTTTTGACATTTTCAACGATTTATTTTTTAATTCAGTTCTTGCCTTTAATTTACAGGCAAGACTTTTATGAGCCATTCTCAATGTTAATATCAAACAAATCATTCCTACTAAGCCACCTTTTAGAATTTTTTTAAACAATTTTTTTTTAATAAAATTTTTTTATAATTTACTAAGAGAAGATATTGGACTAGAGCTATTTTTAGACACTGCCAAGCATAAAAATGCTATTCCTGTTGACTCTAATTTTTCTTTGAGTTTACCTTCCATTGATGCTGCAGTAATAGACTTAGAATTCAATTCTAATGGCTCTTTACTTTTTTTGGCGTCGATTTTAAATTCCCTTGATTAAACAAATTCAGATGTGTTTTTGTCATTTTTTAAATTTTACTTTTTAAATTTAGCCAGAAAATAGTCCTGAACACGCACAATGCCCAAAATTGTTTCATAGGCAATGACACCGTAGCACACAGCTAGGTATACTAAGGTTTGATTTTGAGACATAAGCTCAAAGTTTGTGGCTAGCAATATTGTCCAAATGCTTAAGACATTTACTATTTTGTCACAGAATGCATCTAAAAATCCTCCTAGAATGGGATCATCATGAGAAGGATAAGTTAATTTTTGTACTTTAGCAACTATTCCATCAAGATGGTCTAGAAAATCATGAAATACTACACACAAAAACGCCATCATGTTATAATCATACCTTCATAGTTTAAATTCAGATCAATTGAATTTTAAAGCAAAACTAAAATAAATTACTTTATAAACCAGGCTATGGGAATTACAAGGAAAGTTCGGGTCAAGGTAACTATATTTGCAGTAAAAATTGGGATTTTTATATTTTGACCGAAATTTAAATACCTCGGAACTATCCTGACAATTGGTGATAGTGTTTTCTGAAGTGGTGAGTAAACATAATTATCATACGCATTCATCTTAATTAATTATGTAATAAATCGAAAATTTGTTTAAAATAAAAGAAGATAAATGCTTACCATGATGAAAAGAAGACTTTCGATAAAAGTCATCACATTAATCAGACTGCCTAAGTAACCTTTTCTATGGTTACGATTCTCACCTGATTCGGTCTGTGCTTCGGACTCACTCACCCAGAAAAAGCCTTTAATAATTTTTTACTAAACAAATTTAATGAACAAAAAAAAATTCTCATACCTTTTTTTATTCCTTCAAGAGATTTCAGAAAACCTCGGTAAGAAATTAATTCAAAGGGTACATTAGTCGGATCCATTTGATTCAAAATTAAATTAATTAAAGACTCGAAATTAAAATTCTTATAATAACTTGCTTGTTAAAGAGACAGGAACTTTTATTTATAAGTGATTATTTCGAAATGAAATATTAGATTCAGTTAAATCTTGTGATTCTGTTAAAAGTTTGCTACGTAAATTTAACTTTTTAATTCTAAAATCATAAGATAAATTTAAAAATAACTTTTATTTAAAAAAAAATGTATGAATATCTTATCACTTTTCTTGGCAAAAAGATGGTTAATAAAGCTTAATATTTTTTTTTCTAAATTAAGTCTATTTCTTTGCCAGGCTAAAAAAAATGAAATAAAATATTTTTAGCATTGGCTTTTTAGATAGATAAAAAAAATTGCTTGAAATTTAATGAGCATGTGAGTAAAAATAGATAGAAAAAATTATGAATGAGTTTATTAGTGGAAGCCAAATGTGAAATTATTTGCAACCATAAAAATAAAAAATAATTAGCTAATAAATCCGAACGCCTTTGCTTAATTTTACTAACTTTTTTGTCTAAAAAAAATTTTAAAAACCAAGACAAAATTGATAATTATATCAATGAAACTGGAGTAGATAGTTGTCAAGTTTAATCCAAATTTAAAGTACTTGAAACAGAAATCTAAAGGTATCTTTTAGTTCTATATTTTAAAAATTTCTAAGATAAGATAGGGCTTAGAAATAAATTAATCTTGTGAGTTTCTACGATCAGTCTCAAAATATGCTTGAAATTTTAGACAAATAAGAAAATTATCCATTCTTTTGGAAAGAAAAATTCCTAATTCGAAACAAAGTAAATGAAAAGGCTGTCTTAAAAGCATGAAAAAAAACTTAACAAAGCTTCTTTTGTTCAAAGATTTTAGCTGATAAGAAAAATTTTTTGAAAAAAAAGTTTTTTTCTTCTAAATAAAAATTTTAACTAAATTTGCTAGTCTTTTTATAGTGAGAAACATCATTCACTACCCATCCAAATTTTTCATGTGCACTACCCTTAAATCTAAAATTTGTTGTATAATAAGCAGTATGACCTTATCTTGAAATCAAAGAATTGTTTAAATTGAATCCTGAAGCTTTTTTTGAATGCTTTAAATGCACAATTCTAAGAAAAAGCGCTGAAACTTTAGATGGCGTTGTGTGTAAAATAATGCTGGCATGCTAAATCTCACGCCAAATTAATAATGCAAAACTCTAGGGATCCGCATTTAAATCAACTCGGTTAACAGCGAGCTGGGACACTTTTTTATGCAACGGCATGCTTTCATTTGTTCAGTCCTTGAAATTGGTTTTGGATAGTCCCATAAGCTAAAAGCTTTTTGTTCTTTTTTAAATCATGTTCAACCAAGTAAGTGTTAGCTTAACTTGTGTTTGATTTATACCGGTAAAATTAAAGTTTCTCAATCATATCCAAAACTAATTAAATTATCTTGCTTCAAATTACAAAATTGTTAAATAAATTAATTATTTTAGATTTTAGGCAGGCATGCAAGCAAATTCCTTAAATTCTATATTTAAAAATCATTTTAAAATGGGCGAGTATTAAATTTTCGACAATGAATTATTATTTTCTAGCTTTTTCAAAGTTCAGTTCCAAAAGCTTAGAAAATTGGCCATAATTTAAACATTATGAAGCAAGCATAATTTAAAATTTGCATGGAGTTTGATTAATAATGTAGTAAGTCAATCTCTGAATCTAAAATATAATTCATTAGAAAAAATAATTATCAATAATAAATTTATTTGGCAATATAGAAAAAAGAGGTTTATTTTTCTTTCTAGACTAGGCGTTCATCTAAAAAACTGGTTTCTAACCTAAGATTTTTTTTTATTATGGAAAAAAAATGGCTCGGCTTTTGAAAATTTTTTATTTTATTTTAAACTTAATTATTTTGGATCCTGAAACTTTTAATTTATTGAAGATTTATTAATTATAATTCTCAAGCTATTTTTTTTTCAAACATTTCATGATTTAATTTAAAAAATTAATATTTCCTAATCAAATTACAAAATGAATCTGGAATTTTGCTATAGTTTTGTTAGATTTTGTTAAAAATTTTTGCCAAAATTTTTTATTTTTAAATTTGGAACAATTTTTTATTTCATTTAGAATTTATATGCTATAAAATTTAAACGAAATTAAAAAACGTAATTTATAATTTAAGCCTATTCGGCTAAATTTTGAAATTTAATGTTGGTATTAAATAAAATAAAACCTATTCAAATAGACATTTTCTAAAAATTCTAATAATTCTTTATTTTAAAATTAAAAAAAAAAAAATAAGAAAAGAGAATATATATATTTGTTTGAATAAAGCTATTAAATTCCATAATGAATAATTTCTTTACCAAAATGCCATTATTTTTATTCAACGTAATTAATTGTGAAATTCAGTATGCTACTTCGTTTTGACACTAAAATTTTATTTAAACATAATGGCATGATATTACATTGCACCAATTTTTATTCTTAAATAAGCAAGCACCATTTTTAGAAATATTACACAATTAAAATAACCTTGTCTGCATCACCACTTTGCAAAAGTATGGGGTGAATTCAAAAATATAGTTAAACATATGATTAGAGTCATTGATGGAAAAAAATAACACAAAAAATGATCTGCAACCAAAGCTATATCAGTCCATTCTCGTTTTATTTCGTCAATTTCTTCTTTTTCTTTTGCTCTTTTCTCATTTAAGTGCAATGTTTTTACTAGTAAATTTACAAGAGGAGATAAATGTTTGTCAAAGATTTTTTCTAATCGTATAACAATGTGATTAAAATCATGTTCATCTTTTGCATGATTACGAGTGCTTTTAGGTTCGTGCTCATGCTGAGTATGGTTTGTTCTTTCTGTTGACAACTCTGATTCAATTAAAGATGAAATTTTTGAATTGTCTAAATTAAATGTTTGCTTTCTTGCTTTAACCAATATTTTATTTCGATCTAAATATTTTTTTGAAAACTTTCCATGTTCAAACAAGTCCTCATTGCATAGCAATTTAGGCTTATTTTCTCTAAAGTTAGGTATTTCATTTATTGACTCTAAAATTAAATTTTCATATTCGCTAATATTTTTTTTTACATTGACACTACTTGAATTATCTTTAGAAGTTAAAAATTTTTCCATTTCTTCCGTAATGTCGGGCTTTCTCAAATTTCCATTCATCTTCAAAAGGCTTGAATTTTCAGAGCTAAATAATTTTCTCACACCGAATATTTCTTTTTTATTAGCTTTTAATCCAGTATTGTAGATAAAATTTTTTGTCTTTGGCGAAACATGAGTCCTCAATATTCTTGCCAAATATTTAAAAAAGAATATTCTTAAATACTTAGGAACTCTTTTGCCTCTTATTCCACGGTTATTTATATTCAGAGTAATAACAGCCATTGCCGTAGAGAAAGAAACTAGTCCAATTGTGACACCGTAGTAAATACCCAAAAGAGGTAGTTGTTCACTTGTGGGAGGCATCGATTCGGCTACAAGCATCAAAAACACAGTCAAACTGAGAAGGGTTGTGATGCCCATGCTTATTTTTTCAGTGCTACCTGGTGGCAAATAAAAGCCCAAAAAAGCAACTAATGTTATCAATAGACATGGAAATACCATATTAAATACGTAATAGAGTGGTCTTCGTCTTATAATCAAGTGATAATGTATTTCCGGATAAGGCTCTTCACAACAAGAATAAGTTTTGGATATTTTTGTAGCAGTCAAATTAACCAGATGCCATTCACCATTTTTTATGTAATTGGTAACGTCACCTTCTTCCGAATTGACGTTTAGATCTAAAAAAAAGCCATCAAATGTCCAACTAGCGAATATCATGTCACATGCTTGCTCATCAAATGGAAAGTATCGAACATTTATACTACATGAACTTCTAAATATGACAGTTGAAAGCCAAGTCACATTTCCATCATAACGGACTATCATGTTTGTTGATATGCTCGATATTTTCGCCCATGAATCTGCGTTGTTAGCTAAAAACAAATTAAAACATTAATTGTTAGTTATCAGTAAACAATTTAGTTAAAAAAATTTCGTTTTATTATTAAAAAGCTAACTGTTATCATAAATGATAAAAATGGATTCTTATTAATTCGCCAAGTAACTTACATTTAAAAAAAATTAATTCAATTTAAATAGGAATAAACATTTAGAACTTTATTAAATATGAAAATAAATATAATTTATCGAAAAAAAGCATGCTAGTGAAATCTTAAATTTTTTAAATTCTATTTTTAGACAAAATTTTATTTTTTTAAACTTTATAATTGATATAAAATAATAATAATAAATTTTTGTGTTACTAAATTTAATGATTTTTATTGAAGCAAAAATTTTTGATTTTTTTAGAGTAAGATATAATCTAGTATTTTTTTCTCAAACAAAAATTTTTAAAATATTTGTTTGAGCAACTTTTACTAAAGCTGAAAATCGCCAAATGTTAAAAACTTAAAAATTCTCTGGTAAAAATTTAATTTCAATGGATTTGAAATATTTTAATTTATTCAACAAGTGTTAATTTCATAAATAAGACATCGATGTAAATATTTTGATTTAACATCTGACATTAATAAATCTTATACCTTGAAATAAGAAGAAACCTTGATTAAAAAAAGGGTAAAAGAAGTGTTTAAATTAAAATCAGATGTCATACAATTTGTCTCCTAAGAGAAGAGACTAAAATTAATAGAGAAGTAGCGATAAATTATTGGGAATTTATGAAAATGTTTGAAGGATAAAAACCACAAGAAAAAATTGTGATACCCATTTATATTAAATACTTAAGTTTCCATTCCATTTTAACTTAAATTTAAAAAATTAAAGCAATGAAGATTTGCTTCATTTTTATTTTGTTTTTCATCGATGCCTCATTAAATTTAATTTGACTGATATCAGAAAATTGATAAATATGCAAATAAAAAGTATGTAAAACTGTTTGATTTTTCTGATTACTTACAAAATATATGACAAAATTTAATCATGAAATGTATTTTTTAGTAGGTAGTGAAAAGCTTGAGGCTAATTTTTTTAATTTGAATCTATTATGTAAGTCACGCAATTGAATATGAATATTTGAAAATGGAAAGTGTGCTAAATGATTTTATAAAAACCTAGAAGCAAAAAAAAAGAGTTAAATTTTTGATAAGATTGATCAATAACAGAAAATTTGATGAACTGTAAATTAAATTTGACAAAGTTGAAAATTAAATAAACATTTAAAATCTATTTTTGATTGTGAGCATCTTATTCAAATATGAAGCTAAAAAAACCCATTTAATCAATTTTTAAAATCTAAATAGCTTGTTTATAATTTTAAAAAATAAAATTTAACCATAAATATAAGTCAAAAGTATATAATTTTCTCTATAATATTCAATAGCTTAAAATTTTAAACATACCTAGTAAAATATCAGGTTTCCATACTTTTTCATGAGGAATATGTATAAAATTAATTCCGTCATAATCTTTAGGATTCCATTTAAGTTTGTCATCAATCCATCCCTAGAAAAAAAAGAGAGATTCGCTATTCTATAAACTATAACTACAATTTACTTGATTTAACCAACAATTTGTTGTTATTATCATATTACGTTCATCCTGATAAAATAAAAGATAAGAAAAAAATAATCAAAAAAATTTTGTTGTTCTAACCACATCGATCAATTGAGCTAGAGCAAGACCAAATGTAACATTAAGAGTAATTTTGTGATATGTCGAAGGTCGAATAGCAGAGTCGTAATCTCGTAGCAAATCATGCATTAATTTATATTCCCAGTGATCACAACAGTAGTTTTTTGCAAGCGAGGCAATAAGCAAAATTTTTAAAATAAGATTTTCTTTAAACAAAATAATTGTCATTGGAAATTGTCCGATCCTAATTATTTTATTTTGATATTTGATTTCTATTTCAGCAACATTTGAATTTATAAAAAATCAGTAAAATCTAAAATAAATTTTATTTGATTAGATAGCTTTTTATCATTTTATAATTATTACAAGTTTTATTAAAAAATAATTGTAAAAATAAAGCATATTTTATTAGGCACACAATGTTTCACTTCCTTAATTAGATGCTTAGTTCTAGTATATCTATCTTGTATAATTGACGTTTTGAAGAGATAATCATTTGCTTAATTATAAACATTTATGATGTGGCTGAAAAAAATTACAAAGCTTTTACAAAAAACGGACTTAAATCATGTTTTTGTATGCTAAAACAAAAATTTTATAAAATAAAAATTTTAACCCAAAAAATTTTTTCATTCTAATTTAAGCATATGAAATTATTATTCAAAATTTTTATTTTAAAATTTAAATAAATCATTTTTTGTTTCTTTTTTATCGATTTAGATAAATAATCTTGTCGTGTCTTAATCTCATAATCTAAATTTAATTAGTAAACCATTTTTTTTGTTTATTAAATCTTTTTCAAACATCTTAGGAACATACTAGTGTTAAAGGATTTTTAGTTGCTGAGAATTCTTAAAAATCTCCTAATAAGCTTTTTAGATAGGATAATTATCACAATCGTTTATGTTTTTGAGAATTTTCTATTCAATCTGCATTAGTAACTTGATGAAACTAAACTTCCACTTTATATTCCCTGTATAACAATATTTCCGCAAATATCAGCGCATTTTATTGTATTTGAATGCTCAGTCAATCATCAAAATAAGAGTTAATTTGGCAACTATGTTAATTTATCATATAAAATATTAATTTTTTTTTGAAAATTCATTAAATCTATTCTCTTTGAAGTTTTCTTATGTAAAATTGATTAGAAAACAGGAAAATAAATGAAATAGTCTAGTCATTTATAATAACTATTAAATTTTATTATAAATGAATGTTTAATACGAATATAGACCAGCCAAATAAAATGTATTATCTAACTATGTCTAAAAGTTATTTATTTTAGCAGTTATTGTAAAAATTTTTAGCATTTGATGCTGATAAAGAGACTATTTGGAAAAAAATAGATTTTAAAAATCTAATTAAAATTCCTATGCTGCCAGTCTGATATTTTTTTTTTAAATAGCATTCCTAACGAAAATAGCTGCTGAAATTAATCTGATTTCTTTATAGAAATAAAAATATCTGTAATGCATTGTTGGATTTTTGATTTTTAAATTTAGAATTCATTTTACAATTGGTGTGATCTATTATTATTGTGTAAATTTTATTTCTATTGAAATAATAAAAAAGGAAAATATTAAGATTTTAAAAATTTCAATTTGAAAGCTAAAAAAAACATTTTTTGTACAAAAAGCATAAAAAACTATTTCCTTTTAGAATTTTAAAATTTAGTTGCTATTTTTGAATTAGTTTGAGTCAAATAAAGCAGATCAATTGAAAAAAAAAATTCTAGTTAATAATAATTTCTTAATCTAATCAATGTTTGTCTATTAAATATCATGAACAAATATATATTTTTAATGTTTTCTCCTTGGATTCTAATCTCAGTGCATTATCAATTTAATTTTCCAAAATAACTATTCCAAAAGTATATGCTTTTATTATGCTGTAGGAAAATATTCATGAAAAATATAAAGTCTTAAAAATATAATTCTTGCAAGATTATTTTCTTTATTAAATCACGTAAATTAAATCGATTTTTAATGACGCTTGAATCTTTTTCCTAAATTTAAACTTTAAAAAAAGAATTAATTTGAATCTAGTCAAATTCAAACAGATTTTTAAAATGATAGAAAATTTTGATCGATTAAAATTCTATTAAACTTCTCGACTGCCAAAAAACTAGTTATATGATATTGCTAATTACTAAAGTATTTTGTTATGCAAAGAAGACTAGTAAAATACTCGCCTTGCATATCTTTGATTAAAGATAAAGACTGATTCCAAGCTTAATTTGTCCTTGTTCAGTGTGGATAATGAGTTGTGCAACATTTGTCATAAAAGCGAGAAATCGATCTAGTTTTTAATATTCTTCTCACTATCTATTCTTGTATCTCAGGCGCAATAAAATTAATTACAAACTAGAAAATTATCAAAAAATTAAAAAAATTTAGCTTAACTATTCAGACATTAATGACTTTATCGGTATATCTATTAATGAAACAGAATTTATCCATGATACTTATAGACTAGAAATTATCTTAGGTACATAAACCAATTTGTTTACAGATAATTATAAAATATTTAATTTATTCCAACTTGTTGTCTTTAATTGTGATCATTAAAAATTGGACTAAAATTTTTGCTATTAATTCTAAAACTTTTCCAGGAGCAATTTTTATCTAATTTTCTAGACATGAAATAGATTCAAGGTAGGCCTAATAAACGATTGAGGCTAAAAATTCAATTCAATGTTTATCATTAAATTAGGAAACTGTTCAGCAAAGTGTAAATATCTAAGCATATTTTTAACTACTCATAAATCTCAAGATATTGAATTTGAAATTTTATGATTATAAATTATGAATTCGTTATTCTTTTTTTTTTTCTTTGTTTAATCAAAATCGCAATTAACAATAATTAGAACTTTTTCCTAAGCCAATTTAAATTTTTGTCAAGAAGCTTTTTGGTTTGATTAATTTGGTTCTACATAAATAGTCCTTATTTGTAAAATATAATAACTGAAATATGTTACATTCGGGAATTTGAATTTAATGAACTTTTTTAAGAAATTTATTAAATAATAAATGATAAAAATGTTACTAGCTCGATAGATTAGATTTTTGCAAACAACATTAAGCACACTTAAAAATACAAAATCTTGATTTAATTTAAAAATCTAAATCATGTTTGCTTGCAATAATTGACACAAAAAACAAAAAATTCACGTATTTTTTTTTGTAATTTTATTTCTTCATTAAAAATTAGATTAATTTTAATTCAAATATTTCAACTAAATTCAAAATTTAATTAGTAATATTTTTTTCTAAATGAGAATTTACTCTACCGGATAAATTAAATTCTTAGAACTGTTTAACTCAAGTTAAACAATTTCGTGAGACATCTAATCAGCTTAATTAGGTTTATTTTCCTTGAATTTTGTTATCACGAAAAATTTAATAATTTTATTTTCCTTTACCAAAAATCATCCAAGATTAATCTTTAACAAGTCCTTCAAGCAAGTTCTTTGTTTATTCAATGTACAAACATAAACACTTTTCTCATGAAATAATAAAATTATTAGCAAAAAATAACTGATAAACAAAATCCAAAAGTATACAATGTTTACAGTAAAAGGAATCTCACTGCAGCTTAGATAAAATCGATTTTTATTTTACCAAAAATAATTAATTTCTTTCAAATTAAATTAAATTAAATTGTTTGTTTAAATAAAAATAACAAAAAAGAAAAAAATTTACACATTTTACAAATATATTTTATTGTTTTTTTTTTTTTTATAAAATTAAATAAATTCAAGAGCACCGTTTAATTTTTTCTTCTAATTTATCAATTCTACCATTCGGATAAAAAATGTGGCGAATTGTAGAAAATTAAAAAACAGCTTACTAAAGTTATTAAAGAAAATGAATAGCATAAAATTTGGTCAAGGAGTATGGCCACATCGGACCATTCGCTTTGAATGGCTTGATGACGTATTTTTTCTTTTTGCTTATCAATATTAATATTGACTGAGCTAATAAGCAAACCTGTCAATTGATTGAATTGTCTGAATAGAACTTTTTCAAATTCTTCCAAAAATTTTTGTTCTTTTTCTGTAATATTTTTTGAGCTTAAGTACTTTTGACTAGCTAATTTACGATTAATTAGATTTGAGCCATGCTTGTCTACATTGTCACCAAGAGCCTCGTTTTTGATAAGTTTTTCTTCATAAAATATTTTCCTATTTATTCTGTTGAATTGAAAATTTTCTTCGATTCCATTTAATTTTTCTGATTTTAAAAAAACTTTAGAACAATTCGGTTTTTTGTTCAATTCAGATATTCTCTTATTATCAGAAGATGAATATTTGGAAATAATAGCATGATTTCGAACTATTTTTGTCAAATATTTGAAAAAAATAATTCTGAAAATTCGCGGTACTCTCTTTCCTTGAATTCCTTTGTTGTTGATGTTTAGAGTAAGAACAGCCATTGCAGTCGAAAAAGATACGATACCTATGGTAACCCCATAGTATATACCTAAAAGTGGCAGCTGTTCACTGGTAGGAGGCATCGATTCAGCAACAAGCATGAGGTAAACTGTAATGCTGAGAAGAGTAGTTATGCCCATGCTTACTTTTTCGGTGCTTGAGGGAGGTAGAAAAAATCCTAAAAAAGCAACCATGGTGATCAGTAAACAAGGAAAAACCATATTGAAGACATAATAAAGCGGCCTTCGTCTTATAACAAGACGATATATTACTTCTGGATATGGCTCTTCGCAGCAGGAATATCTTTTGAGAATCTTAATTGCTGTAAAGTTCACCAAATGCCACTCGCCATTGTTAATATAATTTGTAATGTCGCCTTCTTCCGAATTTAGGATTATGTCTATCAAAAAGCCATCAAATGTCCAACTTGAGAAAATCATGTCGCATATTTGCACGTCAAATGGAAAATATCTTACATTGATGCTACATGAACTTTTAAATATGACAGTAGATAGCCAAGTTACGTTTCCATTGTGCTTTATAAATGCATTAGTTGATATACTTGAAATTTTGGCCCATGAATCTGCATTGTTAACTTAATTAAAAAATATTTAGAATCAAATTTAAAAAGTAATTCTATATTAATATTTTTCATATTCATAAAAACAACTTAAAATTTAAAGATTAAATTCAAAAATTTAGATCATATCAAATTTTTTAACAATTTATTTTTAATTTCGAAAATTATGATAAACAACTCAATAGAATAAAATAAAAAGCAAAATTCAATTTACAATAAATAAAAAAATTATAAATTTCTTGATTAATTTTTATGATTCAGATATTTTTTTTTAAATTGTATCCAAAGCTTTTAAATGTTATTGCAATTATTTGTTTTTTTTCAAATTCAACTCTTTAGCTAAAATTACATTATCATTTTCGATTTGTTTGATGATAATACTCTTGTTAAAAATTATTCTTTTAAAAGCAGTAGTTTAAACAAAGCAGTTGTTTTATAGTCACAAAAATCGAGTCCAAAAAATTTAAAATTATAATTAATTTTATGGTTATGGTGAACGTATGATAACATCATTTTTGAAGGATATAACCCAGAAAGTAATACTTGGTGGAACATGTTCAGATTGAATAGATGTGACAAGTGGTGTGCCTCAGGGGTCAGTACTTGTGCCATTACTTTTTGTTATTTACATTAATGATATGTTAAAAAATGAATATGAAGCTTATATAAATGATACAAAAATTATATCCGTTATCAAGAGTTTCAGCTCAATTCTTAATCTAAAATCGGATTTAGAAAATATATGTAGATGGTCAAAGGACTGGTCAGCATCACTGAATATTGATAAGTGCAAAGTTTTACAAATTGGCAATATGAACGCAAAATTTGATTCGACTTGAAATGGGATTCTCAAATCAAAAATGTCACTGTAAGAGCAAACCAATTCATTCCCTTTCAAATTTCCAACAACAAAAATAAGAAGACTACTATACTGTTCACTTGTCAGACCTCTTTTGAAATATGCTATCAGCTCATGGTGTCCTTATTTAGAAAAAGATATAGATGAGATAGAAAAAGTGCAACGTAGGGCCATGTGGTTAGTGCCTGAGCTTGCAAATTTGAAGTTTGTAAACACAGCGGCTATCTAGGCTGAAATTATCAAGTCTAAAAACAAGGCGCGAAGATCTAATCCAAATGTTCAAACTAATGTTAACAACATGGAGATTGTGAATTTCAGTAAAAGTTAAAACTACAGCTTTAACAGTAAAAGGTATAATCTTAGAAGAAACTCCTTGATTCGAGAAAGAGTAAGGAATTGTGGTCAGAGATTTAATTATTTTACAGAGAGAGAGTTGTTAGTGTTTGGAATAAATAGCCTGAAGAAATTGTTAGTTCAATTCGTCTAAACATCTATAGAGCTAAGATTGACGTTTGAATGACAAAGCAAGATGAATCGACTGCTATAGCTCATTAGAGCTTTGCTTGGACTAGCTCCGAGTTGCAGTAATTAATACTACTGCTACTACTACTAATATGAAAATAGAAAAATATTAAAATTTAAAATTATTTATAAATTTCAATGGCGGTGATTTTGGTTGCTGATGATGATATAGTTAGTGGTTAAAAAAAAAAATCCCGAATTGAAATTTTATTTGGGACTTAAAAATAAGTTTGATTATCAGTAAATAATTGTTAAAAAATTTTAGTTTGTACTCCTACCAAAGTGTAATTTAATGAAACAAACAGAATTTAGTGTCAGAAATAAAATCTTAAACAAGTAATCTGATCTCAAAGAATAAAATTTGGCGCTACATGAATTCGTGTTAGATTTTCTCTGATAGAATCTTTTTTCTTTAATTAGCATTTAAAAATTAAGACAAATATACCAATTTTTTTCAGTCTGAGTTATTTAGAATTATAACATTAGACAAAATTCTTAACAAGTTTAATCTTAAATTAAGCTATTTTAGAGAAAAATCTTAAAAAACATTAAATAATGAGAGTTTTTAATGAGTATTGATTTTTTTAACTTTACCCAAAAGAATATCAGGTCTCCAAATTTTCTCAGCTGGTACATGAATAGATTTAATAGAATTGTATTCATTTGGATTCCATTTAAGTTTATTATCTATCCAATTCTAATTTTGAAAATTCTAAAAAGTTAAATTAAAACCAAAAAAAAAGCCATCATTACTTGATTAAGCCAACAATTTGTTGTTATTATCATGTTTCGTTCATCCTAATAATTTTTAAATTTTAACAAAATTCAAACAAATTTTAATAGAAAATTTACCACATCAATCAACTGAGTTAGAGCAACTCCGAATGTTACATTAAGAGTAATATTATGATTTATTGATGGTCTAATGGATGAATCATAGTTTTCGAATAGCTTATGAATTAGCTTGTATTCTGTCATATCGCCGATAACAATGCAAAAGTTGACCAGAAAAAATAAAACCATAACTTTTTTTCTTGACATTCTAAATATAAATAAAATAAAATGAAAAAACTCAAAAAAAAAAAAGAAAAAAAAGACAAAGTAATAAATCACATTTCGAACTATTTTATCATCTTCATTAATTAATTAAAATTATTTAAATTGAAAGTGAAATTAATTAATTTTTAAAATTCGAAAATTAATATTTATTTAAGATAAAAGAAAGCTAATTAAAGTATCGTAGCTTAAAACAAAATTAAAAGAATATGTTTTATTAGAAATTATTTTGTTCATTTTGGCTCAATTTTCCTATTGAATTACTCAATCGATAACACCCAACAAAAAATAACTCGTACCAAAATACTAGAATGCATTTATACTAAGCCTAAAATTGATAATTAGAAATTTTCTGATCAATTTTATTACAATTTTTGATCTAGGATGTGCTGAATATTTTGAGAATCTTAATATTAAAACAAGGATTAAAGCTATCATGGATTTTTTAAAGACATCAAAGAATTTAGCTGATAATAGATTAAATTTTTTGTATTTAGTAAGACTTAGTTTTTATTTTCTCAATTGTTTAAACATTTTTTAATTTTACGCTACCAACTAATTTAAATTCCTAAGCTAAACATTTTAATCATTTTTTTAATTCTCCTAATTATATCCCAAAGCAGAATTTTTTTCAATAACTTCTTAATACTTAATTGAAAACTTTGTGTAATATTTTTTTTAAAAATTATATTTGATATCACTTTAATGAAAGTTGACCAATTTTTAAATTCATTAATAAATTTAATTGAGTTAGATGCTGAAGAAGGATGCTGGCCATTATTACTTGAAAAAACCTTCATTTTAGACCGTGAAAATGGTAAGCTAATTTGGGTTGAATCATTACAGTTTAAAAAGTAAGAAGCATTTTTATATAAAAATAGTTTTCTTTTAATGTTTATCGTTTATGAAAGTTTATAACCCATTTTATTAATTGATATTTGCTCTCATTATGCGTTTAGAACCTTAATAGTCTTTCAAGTAACTAAAAACACACAAATTAAAAATAGATTTATATTATTATTTATACAATAGAGATTCTTAATTTCTTCACTTATTTTTAATTAGAGAATTTGTTTATCAGTTTAAATAATTATAATTATTTGAGGAAAAATTATTTCTTTATATTTTTTTTATGAAAAAAAATTTTCAATCTAATTCGATTGAGAAATAAGCTAAAAGTTTTTTGAATAGCTTTAAATAAAAATTGCTAGGTTTGCAAAAATTTAATCAATTATTTTGTAGCAAAAATTTGATTACATCAATGACAGCAGATTATGATTTATTCTTACAAAAAAGTGACACTAATTAAAATCAATGAAGATAAATAATATTTTTTATTAAAAAAGACTTGAAGGTGTAAAAGAAAAATTGCTGAATTGAGCAACGCCGATCATATTGAACGTTACCCATGGGCTCAATTTAATTAAAATTCTAGTTTTGATTTAAAATAAATTCAACTTATTCAAAAGAGATTTTTTCGAAGCGACATTTTCAAACTTAACAAAAAAAAAATTAAAAATCAAAAATTTTAAATTTCTATGTTTTTGAATTGAACAACAAATTTTAATGTAAAAAAAGTTGACAAAAATAAACAGCTTTTAATTCTAGTTTTTTGAATTTTAAAATTAAGAATGAATGAAACCTTGCTTGAAAAAATCGAGTGGTCTATACATTAATGATATGAATGACTATAAAATAATAAACAAAACCTGGCAATTTTCTATTTACTTTAAAGAAGCCATAATTTAATTTTTAACTAAAACTTATCCAATAAACATTTCAAACAATTTCAACTAAATTTAATTTTGTATTTTAATTTCAAAATATTTATACAAAAATAAGAGCAACAAAAAAAATTATTATTTTTTTATTTATTTAATTGGCAGTGGTTGGAATATTTAAAATTTTTAATTGCTGTTGAAATTTATCAAGATTATCGTCCGGCTGGATTGAAGGTGATGGTTCGTTTAGTGTTTGAACAATATCGTTTTCACTCTTGATTTCAGTTTTACTTAAATCTCTATAATGAGCATTCGAAAAATCAGAGCTTTTATTTGCCACAAATCCAACATAACTTTTGGCTGATGTTCGAACCAGTATTTTGTTATTCAAATAGTTAACAAAATAATCAGGCAATCTATTTGCATTAATAAGAAATTTTTCATTATTTCCCGAAACAAATTGATTTTTTTTTCTTCCAGCAGGAAATCTACTATTTGAATGTGAATAAATATTGGCAAAAGTAGAACAGCGTTCAAACTCGCCCTTTAAATTTATTATTTTTGCTGATGATCTTAGATTAGAATTTAATTTTTCATTTTTATCTCTATTGGTCTTTGAGACAACTGAGTTAACATTAAGCTCGTGAGTTTTTCTGTATTCTTTTAGAAGATTTAATTATTTTACAGAGAGAGAGTTGTTAGTGTTTGGAATAAATAGCCTGAAGAAATTGTTAGTTCAATTCGT